>CAUYPO010085229.1:0-12589 GCA_963574435.1 Cheirogaleus major
GATGGAAATTTGTTTGTTGTGTAGGATATCAGGAGACATGTTTTACCAACAGCACCATCGCCCACAACAACGCACTTAATTGTCTGCATTGCTGAAATAGTTTTATATCCACTTTAAATATTTCAAATCTGATGGTGACCTGCAAAAAGATTGAAGATATTTGTTTACGTGTACTTATATACATATTTTTTTCCCTCAGCTAGCAACAGGTTCATTCATTCAGAGCAAGAACAGAACTAGTACAATTATTATGGCTAAAAGAACCTAAAGAGAATTAATGACTTGCTCAAAATCACAAAATAACCAATAAAAATCAATTTCTTGCCAGGCTCGGTGGCTCACACCTATAATCCTAGCACTTTAGGAGGCTAAGGCAGGAGGATTGTTTGAGTCCAGGAGTTGGAGACCAGCCTGGGCAATAGCAAGACCCCATCTCTACAAAAAACTTTTTAAAAATTAGCCAGGCATGGTGGTGTATACCTGTAGACCTAGTTACTCAGGAGGCTGAGGCAGGAGGATTGCATGAACCCAGGAGTTTGAGGTTGCAGCGAGCTACGATGACACCACTGCACTCTAGCCTGCACTGTACTCTGTCTCAAAAAAAAAAAAAAAAAGGCAATTCCTAAGTTTCTGATCCCTAGTTGTTTTGACTTCTTAAGTGTTATTTTTTAAAAAGTGTAGTGTATTGAGCAGCATATTTCTTTTTATAATGAAAGAGAAGAGGCTATATTAGAAAGAATCCCATGTAGTTTGCCAAATATTATTTTGTGAAACCTTTTCTGCACACACATGTGTATGTAATACACATACGTGAACTAGAGTACAACACAAAGGCCACTGCTTTAAAGAATGGTTCATTACTCAGCCTTAGAACTATAGTTACTCAGGCTCTAACCAACAAGCAGTAGCACCATCACCACAACCCCTCATAATATATGAGCAACATGAGGAACTGAGGAAAGATCAGAGTGATCTCTGGCCTCAGCAGCTGTTTTGGCACCAGGTTGCCTAGTTACTAATTCAATATTCATGGCATGTAGCAACCAAAACCTACATTTTTATAAGGAAAAGGTCAGATCATTTTAAATCATACTGACTCATAAACAGATGTAACTACTTTAGCTTCTTTTACTGTAGTCCTTCATTCTAAGAAGCTATAGATTACAAATGCACCAGCGATTCCTCAATATTGAGATACTTTTTTTTCCACAATTCAACATCTCTAAAGTCAGAATGGGCCTTTACTGAGGGTGTCTTACAATCATTATCAGCTATTTTTCCTCCACATTTTAACTTCTATGAAATTGGTATAAATGCAATCTTAGATTCGATGAAATACTTCTTCATTCTCTCAGTAAAACTGTTACAGAAACACCACCCCACATATACCTACATTTTAAGATGAAGTCCTATTTCAATTATAATCCTGAATTTCTTGTTGGCTAGAGCTGGCACCTTATTAAACATAAAAACAGAGAACTACCTAACTCTGTATCAGATGCCATGCCTATGTGCTCCTATAACACACTTCACAACAATTCATCATACAAATCTACGATGTCTACTAACATCGCTGTATGTAATATATAAGCTATATTATCTCATGTACCACTGTACTTCTAGCACTGAGCACAAAGACTGGCCCGTTGCGAGCTGCTGAAAAGATGCAAAAATCACGTAACAAAAGAACATAAAACTACAGTATGGGTGAGTAATCCATAGGAAATACATGCTCTCCCATTTCTCATCAAAACTATTTGCATTAGGTCAGGTGCAGTGGCTCATGCCTCTAATCCCAGCCCTTGGGGAGGCAAGAGAATCACTTGAGGCCAGGAGGTCAAGATCAGCCTGAGCAACATAGCAAGACCTCATCTCTACAAAAAAATTTAAAGATTAGCCTAGTGCAGTGGCAGGCGCCTGTAAGTCCTAACTACTCTGGAGGCTGAGGCAGGGGGTTCACTTGAGCCCAGGAGTTTAAGGCTACAGTGAGCTATGATCACACCACTGCACTCCAGCCTGAGAGTGAGACTCTGTCTCCAGAAAAAAGGAAGAAAAAAAAACCTACAAAACTATCTGCATTATCTCTCTTTATTCAACTTCCTTTTATCTCTCCTTTTCCCTACCCTTTTCCCTGTTATGCACAAGAGAAGTACCCATACTAATACAGCATTAAGGTTTAAACATCCTGATCCCTAAACTAAATCAAGTATTGCTTCAACCTAAAAGTGCTCTCAAATAATAACAGCAATAGCAGCAACACTTATAATAGCATTTACTATGTGCCATGTACTATTCTAAACACATCACACATATTCACACATTTC
The DNA here is from genome assembly GCA_963574435.1 of Cheirogaleus major. NCBI lineage: Eukaryota > Metazoa > Chordata > Mammalia > Primates > Cheirogaleidae > Cheirogaleus > Cheirogaleus major. The sequence continues at coordinate 2,325 of CAUYPO010085229.1, forward strand.
ATCCTCCCAAAAACCCCATGAAGTATGTATTATATTGCCTCTATTTCACAGGTAAGAAAAGTGAGGCTCAGTGAAGTTAAGTAACTAGGCTGAGGTTACTCAGTCACTAAGCGGCAGAACTGGAATTTTAACCCAAGCAGTCTGATTCTCAAGTCCCCACTCTTAAGCATTACACTATATTGCCTTCTCCTGAGAAGTGACATTAATAAAAACAAACATGATCACTGCTAATACAGTGGGAAGTATATATACATGAGAACTGCCAGCAATGCAAAGGTGGTAGAAATAAAGAAGACAAAGTAAAAAAACAGGAGTTTAGTTCACTTCCTGTTTCTTCACTCTGCAGATAATTACTGAATTTTATTGGGAGAAGGAAGCCAAGAACAGAGAAGAAGATAGTTTGCTTTCCCCTTTCTATTTACCCACAAATCTTCCACTTCTTAGGCTTCCCAACCTAGCAGCTCAGCAATTTGTTGAAAACTGGCTGTGGGTCCCGTTAAGAGCCTGGGTTCTGGAATCAAACTGGCTCTACCACATTCTAGCTATGTGACATTGGGCAAGTTATTTAACCTTTCTGTAGTTCAGTTTTCCCTTCTCTAAAAATGAAGATAGTAGTACCTTCCCCATAAGATAAATTGATTGAATAAGATAATACATGTAAAGAACTTAACAGTGCCCGGCATATAGAAAATGCTCAGTAAATGTTAACTATTAGTCTTGAATGAGTAAAGGCATCTTTAAGTCAATATAAGGAGTTTTAAAACAGCAACAATTTCTAACCACTGAGAAACACATAAACTTTTTTTTATTTCTAAAATAATTATGGTACAGTCAGCCCTCTACATCCACAGATGCAGAACCCACAGATATAGAGAGTCAACTGTACTGTGCCATTTTATATGAAGAACCTGAGCATCCCAGGATTTTGGTATATCGAGGAGTCTTAGAACCAATCCCCCTGGAGATACCAAGGGGACAAACGTGCTCATTGTTCTTACTATAGATGTAGTCAAATTTAGACCACAAAGGTGGTCATTTTAGAGTGAAGCTCCAATTTAAGTAAGACTATTCAACAAAGCATATGGCATACGTTAATAACCATTTCATGTGTTAAATAAAAACTATAAGAGGAGGCAGGGTGCAGTGGCTCATGCCTGTAATCCTAGGAGACTGAGGCAGGTGGATCACTTGAGCTCAAGAGTTCAAAACCAGCCTGAGCAAGAGTGAGATCACATCTCTACTAAAAACAGAAAAAATTACACAGGCGTGGTGGTGTGCCTATAGTCCCAGCTACTCAAGAGGCTGAGGCAGGAGGACTGCTTGAGCCCAGGAGATTAAGGTTGCTGTGAGCTATGCTGACACCATGGCATGATAGTCCAGGCAACAGAGTGAGACTCTGTCTCAAAAAAATAACTATAAGAGGCCATTGCGCTGGACTAAGCTCCTGCACTGAGCCCCAAAAGACAAGATTAAAAATCAAAATAGAGTCACCCATGCCAAAATTCCTTCTGAGAAATCAGGAAAGAAAAATGACAGCCAACTTCCCAAACAAGCCAATTTCAATCTTAAATTGGCATGATAATGAAGTTCCCTCTACTTTAATCCTTACACAAAAAGAGCAGCCTAAAGTTATCTGATGTTAATTGATCAATTATTTTCCTATTGTTCTTCACTCTCCACCTTAGAAGTAGCTTTGAAACAACTAATACATTCTGTTCCTTGCTTCTATGTTTTCTAGCTCTTAGTCTATAAAGCCAACTTCTTCTGCTCAGTTCATCAGAATACTGTTTTACAGAATGAAGTGTTGCCAGATTCTAGAATAGCAATAAAGCCAATTGAGATCTTCAAATTTGTTGTAATTTTGTCCTTTGATACATATATTAAAATGTTACCAGATAATCCACAGATTGGGGTGATAGAAAAAGAGTGACCAGGGGAGACTTTGGTTTTGCAACATGTATATAATGCCAGCTTCAAAACAACATGGAGGAAATTAGGCCAGACATGTTCATATATCCTATGTTAACTTCCTGTTGAAAGAATGTCAAATCACCACAGCAAGAAAAGAGGCTACATAATAACAATTGCCATTTTGCTATTCAGAGTGGCTAGAAAAGTTATATTGCACCAATAACTAAAAACTATCACTCTTTAATAGTGGGACAGGAAAGAAGATACAATTTATTTCACAAGTAGTTAATTTGTACCAAAACTTAAAATTGGGGTTGATCAATTTACAGCATAAAAAATAATTCAGCCTGTCACCTAGGTGGCTCACACCTGTAATCCCAGCACTTTGGGAGGCTGAGGCAGGTGGATCACTTCAGCCCAGAAGTTTGAGGTTACGGTGTTATATAACTGCAAAACTGCCTTTGAGTCTGGAAAGCAGAGCAAGATCTCACCTCTAAAAATAATAATGATAACGTCAATCATAAAGAAATAAAATTGTGAAATAAGGTGTATCTTCTACCTTCCTTCCCAGTATATACCTCCCCCAGATAGCCACACCAATATCCATATCTTACAGGTTCTTAACACTTTGGGAGTCCAATTACCCTTTCAGAATCTTTGAGAATATCAGAGATAAAGCCCCTGAAATTATGTGAAGTCTATGGGCTATAGATTAAAGAGGCTATGGAACCACTCTTTAGTATCATTATCATTGGCTGGCTGCCAACTAAACTCCACTACACAATGTCTGAGAAAAAGAACAGTGTGAAAGAAGAGGCGGCAACCAGCTACAGAAGCCATATTTTCCCATGCTCCATGGTTCATTTTAGGCCCAAGGCCCACACAGCACATGAAAAACTTTGGAGATTATTTTTCCTAATGTGTTTTACAAAAAAAAAAAAAAAGGTATATTCTCAAAATCAGATTATATCCCTTAAAAAACGATTTCTGGTATTAATAGTAAATGATGTGAATAAAAGGCAAGTCAAATTTTTGGTAATAACACTGTGGCAATAATAAGTATTTGGTCTTTGGCCCCAGTTCCTAGCACAGAGCTCCTAAAACCCTAAGAATTTCCTGAGTGGCATAAGTGTCTTTTGTTATTCATAACAAAATCACACCTGAATTTATGCTAATAAAATGACTGGGGGTTGGGGTTAAATAGCCTCAGGATGGGGCTGGTCACCAGAAAGACCAAGTGATTAGAGGGAGGTAACTTTTAGCCCCATCCACCAACCTCCAGGGAAGGCAAGGGAGGCTGGAGACAGCTCTATGAGCTCTAGGAGAACTCTTGGAACAAGGAGTTTTGGAGAGATTCCAGGTCGGTGAACATATCCAGATGCTGGGAAGGTGACACATGAAGTTCTCCCTATTCTACAGCATGCCCTATGTGTCTCCTCTTCCACTTTTCTGTTCCTGAGTTAAACCTTTTATAATAAAGGTATAAAAGTAAGTAAAGTTTTCCTGAGTTCTGTGAGTTGTTATCTAGCCCATTACCGAACCTGAGGAGGGTCAAAGAATCCCCAAATTTGTAGCCAACTGGGTAGAAGCGTGGGTAGCTTAGGCACCCCACTTGCAGCTGGTGCCTAAAGTGAGGGCAGTCTTCCGGACTGAGAGCTTAAGCTGTGGGGTGAGAGTTAGTGTCAGAAGTGAATTGATATTAATAGAAGTGGTGTCAGAAAAAGACACCACATTCACACTAATCCAAAATACACAAGAAGTAAAGCTGTTTTCACATGAAATGCATTTGGCCCTAATGTAACCCATTTCCATACTCAGGATTACAGTCGTGAGATGATGATTTTGTTTTGTTTAAAGAACTGGAAGGTCCCTTAATGAACCAGCTTAACCCCATCATTACACAGATAAGAAAATTCTGGCCAAAACACAATAATTTGTCCCATAGCCAGTTAGGGTCTATGTATCCTGGTGTTCTTTTCCAGCTCTTCAGACTTCAGCAAATGCAGAATGAGGCATATAAATACAGTTCTTTTTGAACTTTATAATTTGTTTTCAGATCCTCAGTAAACAGGAAATAATCTTAGAAAACTTTGGCACTCCTTCAAAAAGTCAAAGTAACATAGCTAACGCTCAAAGTATGTGTGCCAATAAAAACTTAAGAGGAGCTTTTCAATAATAAATGTATCTATTCCAATTTGAAAAGAAATTTAAATTGGAATTCTCTAAACCTATCTTTCAATTAGTAAAAAGTACACCAAAAAAGCGTTGGGAGATACAGTCCCCATGGGTCTCTCATGCTCCTGGCACATCTTGTTGGGCAAGCTAGAGCAAGGCCTTAACACTCTTTAACTAGAGCATTCCAGAGAGTTGTGTTTGCAGCAAACAGCCTTGAAGGGTACAGTAAGGTCTTCCTCTGAGACAGAGGGCAGGCATGCTTACTGCTTGCTATTAAACAGTGGGTTCCCCAAACTCAGTGCTCCTCAGCTGTAAGGCAAACCCACTGCATGTACAGCATCCACCCGGGCATCTGCATGTCCTTCCTGGTGAGAGGAAGCAACACACGCTGATCTCATGCTGCTTGCTGTACCTTAAGTAACTTAAGTTCTTTGTCTCTGACCCAGGAATCTCTTATCTTCTGCCAACACCAATAAAACAATATCAGACTAACATGTTAGCCTCTAAGTAAGGTAAAATAAAATCCCAGATCATGTTCATTGGATTGGCCAAGCTTTGTGATAAATAATTTGAACAATTTAAGTTTTATATAAAGTTTATATATAAATAACATAGCAATCAAATAGATTATTAGCATAATTATCAGAGTAGAAGCCAGGTAATATCTGGTCTTAAATATTTTATTCATTACCCCAATTTTTTCTTTATAAAATATGTTCCTGAAGGCTGGGCACAGTGGCTCACACCTTTAATCCTAGCACCCTGGGAGGCCAAGATGGGAGGATCACTTGAGGCCAGGTGTTCAAGACCTGCCTGGGCACCATATCAAGACCCCATCTTTACAAAAAAATTTTAAAAATTAGCTGAACATGGTGGCATGCACCAATAGTCCTAGCTATTCAGGAGGCTGAGACAAGAGGATTGCTTGCGACCAGGAGTTTGAGGCTACAGCCTGGGCGACAAAGTGACCCTGTCTCTATTTAAAAAAAAAAAAAAAAAAAGTTCCTGAAATAATTTAAAATTTTTTCCCACCTTCTCCCCCTCATTCCCAGGCCAGCCAGCACATCTCTAGGAGCTAACTGGTTATTTTAATTTGATTGTTTTATCTTCTAGAAGTATCTGGTGTCTAACAAGAAAGAAATTAATGCAGGCAAGAATTCTATCAAAAAAGATGATAAGCAAGGTGGCTCCTCACAGTGAGTGCATAAAAATAATTGAGAGAAACAATTACAAACAATAAATAAAACAGACTAGGCGAAGTGGCTCACACCTGTAATCATAGCACTCCAGGAGGCCGGGACAGGAGGATCACTAGAGACCAGCCTTAGCAAGAGTGAAGCCCCCCCGACCAAAAACAGAAAAAATTAGCCAGGCTTGTTGGCGCACGCCTGTAATCCAGCTACTCTGGAGGCTGAGGCAGGAGGACAGCTTGAGCCCAGGAGCTTAAGGCTGCAGTGGGCTATGATGGCGCCACTGCACTCTAACCGGGGAGACAAAGTAAGACTGAGTGACTGGCTAAATAAATATTTTCAACATGCTTTGCTTTAAAGTAGCAAGCAAATAAATGAAATAAATTAATTTTTCAAAAAAAACAATCAAAACGTATTTTATTCTCTCCTATCTTTAAATAGCTCTAATCTCACTTTCCTCCAAAATTCCATTTATTCACCTCCAGTATCAAATCATCATAGAAACTTAAAGGGCAAGAATTCCACGGAGCATGGCAGAGAGCCCTGTTGCTGCCTTTCTCTTGATTTTTTGTTTTTGAGACAGAGTCTCACTTTGTTGCCCGGGCTAGAGTGCCGTGGCGTCAGCCTCGCCCACAGCAACCTCAAACTCCTGGGCTCAGGCGATCCTTCTGCCTCAGCCTCCCAAGTAGCTGGGACTACAGGCATGCGCCACCATGCCTGGCTAATTTTTTCTATATTTTAGTTGGCCAATTGATTTCTTTCTATTTTTTAGTAGAGATGGGGTCTCGCTCTTGCTCAGACTGGTTTCGAACTCCTGAGCTCAAACGATCCGCCCACGCCCACCTCGGCCTCCCAGAGTGGTAGGATTACAGGCTTGAGCCACCACGCCCGGCCTGAAATAAGCAGTCTTTAAATGAGATTGATCTAATTTTAACTCTTATGTCTTAGACACTAGAGATGCCTATTCTTACATATTTCAAATAAAATTTCTTTACCGTTCTGTAATTTCTCCTTCTGCTTTGAAAACATAATACATGCACATGTTAAAAATTTAAACAATTCAAAATGGTTCACAGTGAAAAGTAAATTTTTCTACAGTTCAGTTCATTTGCCCTGAGGCAGCCTCTATTACTAGGGTGTTTTTGATGGGGGGATATCCTTCCATATTATTACTTTGTTTAACAGTTACACACTTAAACAATACATGTTTGGGTATGCACTACACATACTGTTCATAGAGCTTCTTGTGATATGTTTTATAGATTTTTCCATATGAGCATATATAGAATTATATCATTCTTTTGGCTAGCTTTATATTATACTCAGTAGGTTCATCATACTTTAATTAGTCTCTTTTTTTATTGACATTCAAGTTGTTGCCAATCTTGTTTTAACTATTATTTATTTGATTATATAACTATTTTAAACAGTACTGCAGAAATTCTTGTAATATATGTCTTTCTGCATATGTGTGGGGATTTCTTCCCATACTTAATGTTTTCATTTATAACTTCTTTATACTTTGCTCTGAAAAAATTACGTAGCAAGCTACCTTTTCAGGACTCCTAAGATTACAAATTACCATTCGAAATTTTACCCCCTTGGGCTGGGCACAGTGGCTTACTGCTATGATCCCAGCACTTTGGGAGGCTGAGGCAGGAGAATTGCTTGAGGCCAGGAGTTAAGGCTGCAGTGAGCTATTTTCATGCCACTGCATTCCAGTGTAGGCAACAGAACAATACCTTATCTCTAAAAAAATTTTTTGAAAATGTTTGTTTTTACTCCCTTGGTATAGACTTGCAGAAGGCATCTCATTTTCAAGAAAATCCCAGGAGAAAGTAATTTTACAAGTGGTGTTTTAGCAGACTTCTTTTTGTGTAGAAATTCAGTGTAAACTTTACAGTCTCAAATAGTGGGTAATATTGAATGGTTGCAATTTTTGTTACTTTTAAACTGACTTAGCTCCCTAGGTAGAGTATACTAGTTCTGTAGGATTCCCCCTCCACCGCTCTTTTGGAAAAGCATTAGTTGTGGTTTTTAATTTTTAATTATTATTATTATTTTTTGAGCTCATTCTGTTATCTAGGCTGGAGTCCAGTGGTATCATAGCTCCCAGCAACCTCAAACTCCTGGACTCAAGCGATCCTCCTGCCAGTCTATGGAGTAGCTGGGACTATAGGCGTGCACCACCACGCCTGGCTAAGTTTTCTATTTTTTGTAGAGATGGTCTCCCTTTTGCTCAGGCTGGTCTGGAGCTCCTTGCATCAGGTGTTCCTGCCCCTCTCCTTCGGCCTTCCAAAGTGCTAGGATTACAGGCGTGAGACACCAAGTCCAGTCTAGCATTAGTATTTTGTAAAGAAGAGATAACTTACTTGTTACCAGTATTTGTAATATGGGGTTATTAACTCATTCAGCAAATACTTGTTAAAGGTCCATTGTGTTCCAGGCAGTGTTCCATGCTATGGAAATACAGCAGTGAACAGAGTTCTTCATGGAGCTTTTATTCTAATTGCAGATGGGGGTAGGACAAGAATGAAATAATTGACCTATAGGTAAATAGTGAATAATGTATAGTAAGTATAAATGATGAAAATATATTGGTAAGTCTGTTAGTGATCAATGCTAGTGAGAAAAATAAAGCACACAGACAGGCTTGGCAGTGCTGAGATTTAGAGGATGGGGATATGGTTTAAAACAGTATGTCCCACAGGGAATGATCTAAAAGAAACCAGTAGTTGCTTCTAATAGGGGGGAATTGGTGCCTGGCAGACAGGGGTGAGAATGAAGTATACTTTCCATACTTTTGTGCCTATTGAATGTTTAACATATGATATATTTATTAGGATAAATTAAATTTTATTGAAAGAAAGGTTAATGTGGTGTTAGAGATGAGGGAGTAGATAACCAGCTGCCCCACTTTCCAGCAGTTCAGTGTGGTCATATCACTGTGGCCAGGGCCTTCTTACTCTAAAATGGTAAGTGGTTCTATAATTGTATTTTCCTATTAATAGCATATTAAGGAGGTCATCCTGAGAAAACAGGGGAATTTGAATGGCAATTGGATAGGAGATGAAAAGTTATTGTAAAATCTGGTAAAACCCTTTGCTGTTATTTTAAGTCATTAACAAGGCCATATTTGTAACATCAAAATGAAATCATCTATAACTAACTTCCAATGTGTTTCAGTCAAACCATTTAGAGAAGCTTCAACCTTTTGAATACAAGCAGTGAGGCTGAGTGAAGGTTTAATGCTCACTGTCATGCTAGGTTGCTACATCTCTCCATTACCTGCATCTGAACCACTAGTTCAGAGACTTGAGGTTTCCATCACAGAAGCCAAAAGGGTTCATAAGTCTACTTAGGTTAAGTACTGTAGGGACCTTCTAGCTGGGGCCTTTAAGAAAATTGCAAAAGATAAAAGTAATTTAATTCCTTACCTGGATCTCTCATTCTGTACATCAAACCAATTAGCTTTTGACAGTTTTAGCTTATTAGGGTTATCTTAAATATTCTGCTAGTTTGTTGAGTATCTTCTGGTAAATCTTCTGCTTTTGAATTCAGCTTTATTCATCTTTTATATTCGTAAATTTGGAAGTTATAGTTAATGCCTGCCAAAGGTAAAGGTGGGGTTAATTTGGAATCTGAATATAAAATATTTGTTATAAAAGGAATATAATAACATAATGAAAATCATAAAACAAAATTTTGTTCATTATCTTTTTTTTTTTTTTTTTTTTAAGAGACTGAGTCTTACTCTGTCACCCAGGCTGGAGTGCAGTGGCATCCTTGTAGCTCATTGCAACCTCAAACTCCTGGGCTCAAGTGGTCCTTCTGCCTCAGCCTCCCTAATAGCTGGGACTACAGGCATGTACCACCATGCCTGGCTAAGTTTTCTATTTTTTTGCAGAGAGGAGGTCTTGCTCTTGCTTAGGCTGGTCTCGAATTCCTGGCCTCCAGCATTCCTCCCACCTTGGACTTCCAGAGTGGTAGGATTACAGGTGTGAGCCACCACAGCCAGCCCCTGTCCATATCTTTTAATATTTGTTAGACCCTTCTAGTCCTTGTGTGGTGCATTCATGTCCATATTTCAAAGAGCTATAATCATGAATTAGATTCCTTTTTTAAAAAATAATTTTAATTGAATATAGGCTTTCCCTTTTTAGGTAGAATTCCGATAGTGAGTCCCTCCCCCTCCTCCTCCTCCTCCTCCTCCTCCTCCTCCTCCTCCCCCTCCTCCTCCCCCTCCCCCCCTCCTCCTCCTCCCTTCTCCCTCCTCCTTCTCCCTCCTCCTTCTCCCTCCTCCTTCTCCCTCCTCCTTCTCCTTCCTCCTCCTTCTTTCTTTCTTTCTTTTTTTTTTTTAAAGAGACTTGATCTTGCTATAATGCCCAGGCTGGCCTTGAGCTTCTGGGCTCAAGAGACCCTCCCTCGTACCTCCTCACAAGTAGCTGGGAGTACAGGTTCTAACCTCTGTGCCTGGGTTAGATCCTGTTTACTTAACATTTTACAAACATTATTCTGTGTTGTTACTTAGTTTGGGAATAGTTTCATAGATGGTTTTAAATAGTAATATTTTAAGCCAATATAAAGTTGGAAAATTGGCAAAGCATATCAAGCTGTATCTATGCATTAATTCAGGATAGATCTTTGCACTTCTATAAAAAGTATTCGTTTAAACAAGATTACTTTGCTCACCAGTCTCCACACTTTTAGAGGGTCTTAATTTGTATATAATGAGAATTTTTAAGTTTAGAAAATTGTTCTTATGTTACATCTCGTTTATTTATTGGGTAGAGTTGTAACAGAATTATAATTAGCTATATGATTGAAAAACCTTGTAATTTGAAGTATAAATATTTAACCACTTCGGTACTGCGCTCAACCGCTGCGAAACCTTGCCCACAGCCGGCACTCACAGTCCCCACGGTAGTTTGTGCTGTGCATTGACGATGAATCCATTTTGCTCTTGTGTGATGAGGAAAGCTTTAAAGC
>CAUYPO010085231.1:0-32888 GCA_963574435.1 Cheirogaleus major
TTTTTTCTAGATCTGTAAAGAATGATGATGGTACTTTGATGAGGATTGCATTTATTCTGTAGATCACTTTAGGTAATATTGACATTTTAACGCTATTGATTCTACCATTGAGATCTGCCGGGGTTGAAGAAGACCCTTGGCAATGACCAGACTACTGGGGTTTCATGCAGAAGGGACTGACCCCACCCTTGCAGGGGTTGAGCGGTGAGGCAGGTCACTCTCTGGTCTGGGACCCTCAGTGGCCTTGGGGCAGGGCTTCTCTAACAGTCCTAAGGTTTAGGCTACATACCAATAGATAAATCCCATCCTTGGAGGGGTGGAGGAAGGAAAGTAACCACTTCCTGGGCTGAGACAAGGGTAGCCCTAGGAAGTGCCTTTTCCCCAGGCTGGTGGGTTATCTTCCCCTCTGACAGGGCAGACTCTACCCTTGGGGAAGGGGAAAAACGAGAAAAGATGTTTCCCAGTCTGGGACTTGCGGCAGTCTCATCCATTGTCCCCACACACACACCAGCCCACCAAGACAGACTCAGCCCTGGAAGTTCAAGAGAAAGGAGAAAAGTCGCTTTCCCTGTATGACTAGCTTGAATAGGTGGGACCTTGGAAATAAGCAAAAGGGGGCAGAGTGATGTCTACACACAGCTGGTTGGATTTGATCATCTGATATGATCAGAACACAAGGGCTTGCCCTTGGCACCCAGATTGTTGTTAACTCACGGGCCTATGGTTTGGGAAGGAAAATCTTGACCATAGTCCTTAGCAATTGCACCAGTTGACTCCCTCCACCAGGAGCTCCTCTGCAAGAGTGACGAAAGATCTCTGAATATCATATTAACAGCTTCTCCCTAGCTACAGATCGAGCAACCTCTAAAGTATTCTCTCTTAGGCTCACTGATACCTGTTGCTCCTCTCACCCCACCTAAAGTAGTAACAGGACTCTATGAACCCTTGGTAGTGGCAGGACATTCACCAAAGACTGAGATACCTGTATATCCTATTTGGAGGCTTAGAGTGCAATACAAAGGGTTTGGTAACTGACTCCTCTTCACAAACCACAAGTAACAAAAGAGACAGTAAACTCAGGGCCTAACATAGTGCCTCCCACCTAAATCTAGTGGTTGATAGCAGACTCGCACTCATAAGAGTGATCTAACCCCTGGGTGTCTAAGCAAGGGGCCCAAACTCACTAAACTCTGTAAGCAGAAAGTGAAGACATCAGGTCAAAGACAACCCAACAGGCTCCAAATCCTCTAAGACAATACAGGACCAGAGCACATCTCCCCAGCTCTGCCAAAGATCATTCCTTTGGAATCCCAGGATTTAGTTCATAATCCAGTCCCTGCACCTCCAGTCCTTGACAAAGCACCCAGATGAAAAAGTACCAGTAAAAGATCACAGGAAACATGAAGGATCAGAGAGAAAAATCACCTCCAAAAGAAAATACTCGATCTCCACCAACTGACACCAACTTACATGATATGATTAAACTGATAGAGGAAGAATTCCAAATATGGATTGTTAGAAAACTCAATGGAATTGAAGAGAAAATAGAATCCCAACATAGAGAAACCATAAGAACAATTCAGGAAATGAATAAAAATCCACAAGCTTAGTATCTGCTGATTTTATTTTATTTTAGAGTTGTATGTCCGTATGTGATGATTTTTTGTTTGTTTGTTTGTTTTATTTTGGTTTTGTGTGTGTGTGTTTTGTTTTTTGCCTTATCTCCTGCACTTCCAAATATAATAGCTGGAAATATAAAAGAAGTCCAGAAATTGTGTCATGTTTAGTGCATATGAATGGGTTTCTTAAGAGTCTTTGCCAATTTGGGTATCTCCCAACTTGGAAAATCTCCCAGATGGGTGCACTTAAAAAAGTTATGTCATTCTCCAAGTTGTTGTTGACAAATATTTCTGTGGATGCTAATAGACATAAATGCTATTTCTTATTTAGACTAAGTATAGGCGTGGAGCATTTACAACAGCACATTAAAGATTCTTATCAGCTAGGAGTGAAGAAAGGCCTGGAAGAAAGGCAGAAACATTACAATTGTATACAGCAATGAATTCATGTGTGGGCTATGCCAAGGTATGGGTTTCTGAAGGATTCTAGCCAGAGCTCAGAAGTGGGGCTGCGTTTGTGTGTGTGGGAGAGGCAAACACACATACCTGAATTTTTAAAATAAAATAAAAAGGTACTCCTAATTTAAATGATGTTAATTGTTCCTATTATGAGGTGTACAGATTAAGATTCATCCCAACAAAAAATGAATCCGTAGGTTTGATAATCCAATTTTTCCCAAATGGTACTCAGAATGTTCACAATCTTCACCGGGTGGTAGATGGGAAAGAATGAGAAATGAGGACAGGTTCTCATCACCTGAACTAAGGACAGAATTTTCTACAGACACACACAGTAGAGAGGGAATAGTCCCAGTTCATCATATTATCCTGAATCTGAGTAGGAAAATGATCCCATTTCTTATAATTGGATTTTTTTCCATTTTCTCTTGCTTCATTCAAACAAACATTGGGAAAAGAGAATTGAAAGGGGAAAAATAGAAAAATTATGTGAACTCAAGCAGAGATCCAAAGAATATAATTTCTAAAGCACGATAATTCCTTTGGAAGTTCAAGGTTAGAAGAATATCAGACTGATCCAAAATAAAACATGTATTAATATTTAATATGATTTTCTCCTATCCCTGTGCCAGTCAGACATTTGGTCCCTAGCGTGATATTAATGAGACTGTGAGCTCCTTGAGAGAGATGCCATGTCTGGTTTATTTCTTCATACCCCATGGGAACTACCTCAGTGACAAGTATTTAGAAGGTGCTCAATATATATTTGAAGAGAGAAATCACAAATAATTAGCCCCATGTTTAGCTTAAACAGGTTGTGCTTCCATTCAAAATTAGTCACTTGTCACCACACAGGTTTGGAAGTCTCTAGATTGTCAATTAATAAATATAAATAAATAGAAATCATCATTACATTAGCAAGATTAAGCACTAAACTGGGTAGTGGCTAAGATCATTTCTGGTCATATTTTACTATTTTCAGGGTGGTATTTTGTTTTTGTTTTTGTTTTGTTGAAGTGGAGGGGAGTCTGTGCGAAAGTGTTGGTAATTGTGAATAAAAACTACTGCTTTGCTTAAGATTAAATCACTTACCCTGCTGTGAAACACTTAGAATCCATTTTGCTATTGGGCACAGCTAGGTGCTTGAGGAAAGGGTCAGTCACTTATGGGCACACATGAAGATGGCCACACAACTTTGCAAATGGCAGGAGCTTTCCACCAGCTGTGGAAAATGGTCACTACCCCAACTCTGGACAAGTAAGTCCATCTCCTCAATCCCTACTCCCCATCTTGGAAAGACTACCCAGAGTCTTGGAATTTATAGCCCATAAAAGCAAAACAAGCGATTGCATAAATTTTTAAAAATGCTATTTTATTAAATTTTATTTTACATGATAGAGAATGTTGCCAGAGCTTTTTACATACATGATAAATCTCTCACTTTTCTTATTTATTGGCAAATGATGAAAGTCAAAAACAATTCATCACCTGCTGGGGCCACTCGTATATAAAATCAAGCCTGCTGTTATCCACTGTGCTTTAAATCAAAACTACATATCTAACACACTCTCTCCCTCACACAGCCACACTCTCAGAAAAAAGAAAAGGCAAACATAATAAATGTCTTCCCAGAAAAAGAGGCAGTCCCACAGTCAGCCAAAGTAAAATGTTCTCTCTCACATTTGCCTACATTGTTCTTTTTAAATAAGTCTAATGGAGAAGCAGTTCTAACTTCTGACGGTGTCATTCAAGTCTGCAGTCTGTTTCATTTAATTAGCTACTCAAAACACATAGCCCTGAATAGTTGTCCAAAGTACAATGTAAACAGTGTTTTTTTCTCTAAAGAAAATACTTTATTTTTATGCAAGAATAGGAGAGAAATGCAAGAGTTAATTTTGCTTTCATAATCTGAAATCTGTTAAATATGAAAGGTTATATAAATGGTGAGATTCACATATGTGTTATATAAAAATATGAATGTGCTAAATAGAAAAAATGTTAATAGACCTGTATATAGTTAAGAAATATATATTTTAATTCTACCCACGTGGGATACAAACTTCTAAAACTGAAACTTGCCATAATCCTAAAGTCATGCTGGAATTCCTGCTTGTGTGAGAGGTGTTCTATAAAATCTTAATTTTATAAAGGGAAAGCAATTCACATTTCCTATACATACTTTGACCAGGACAATGGTTGGTTGAGTGTTATTTTGAGTCCCTGTGGCTATTGCCCATTAGTTCCAGTGGAGAAAGATAATGACTCCCTGGCACAGCAATTTATCATACTACCACTAGATCTGAATTCCATATTCAGCCACTACACATGAAACCAATCCACAAAGAAGCCAAGGAAAACCAGCAGAACTTTAAAGCCAATCAAATATCTTGCATCAGTTATTGTTGTTGACCACTGCAAGAAGGAAATTTTATTGCTTTAATTGTTTTGTCTGAGAGTCCATCTAACCACATAAATCAAGGGATAGTGCCTCTGCTTCATATAAGCCTAGAGGGTCTTTTCCCAGATTATTGGTTAGGACATACAATGAAACAAGAAAACAAACTGCAAGAAAGTTACTTCAAGAATGCCAAAGGAAGGTCTGGTGTGAATTTACTATACTTATATTATCATTTTAATTCAAAGAGTTAGAAATGTTTATCTAGTATCAACAAAATATTAGCACAGGAGGCTTTCATTTATTCCTTTGTCCAACAAATAGATGGGATCTGTCCTGCTAAGTGGGGTCTGGTACACTCAGGGGTTGCAACTAAATCTATTTTCTGAAACCAAAATAGGAGTTTGGGTTCATCAACACTCTAAGTAAAGGGAAACAATTATTTCAGTGAGTTGGATTGTTTACATCTCTAAGGATATGGCTGGGACAGCAGCTACTTCACCAAATCCAATCTCTTCGCAAAGCCAGAAGTCAAGAGATTTATCATTGCCAATGCTGGCGATTAGAAAGTGTAATTCGTCAATGCCATTTAGTGGCCAGTGAATGAATGGATAAGACTGATCTGGAAGCTGGCTTTTAATGTTAAAAGGGGAATTCACCTAGACAGATAATCTATTTCTCAAAAGGAATTGACTTTAAAAAGTCTACTTGATTGCACCCTCATCCATTTATTACTGTATTTGTAAATGCCCTATCTAGCTGGTTTCCTAAACCGAAATTCCTCTCTGCTGGCTCTCTGACCTCTGAGAACATTTACCTGTTGGATACATTCTCACAGTTATCCAGAACACCAGAGCAAGTATAAAATGGAAAGGGGAGAAAGCTTCACCTTTAGGCCACTGTCACTTCAAGAGGCCACCCTGTAGAATTTTCAAATGAAAAGATAACTCATGGCTAGGTTAGAAAGAGATTATGATGAATTATGCAATCCTTACTTACATACTTATTTATTCTGTTATAGATATGGTCAAGTGATTTAAAAGGTCAGAGCTGGCCAGAGAATAACCTGATCAGCTTTATTATAATTCTATTAATAAATTTGGTTTTCTATTGAAGTTAAAGTTAAAATTATCTTTTCTGACACTCTTTAGGCACATAAAATAATTTATCTGAGCATATATGGAAATATATGTATCAGGAGCATACATGGAAAATATATTTCATATTCAGCTCCTTTCACTGTCTTTCAGAAACATTTTTTAAGCCACAAGATTACTGATTATATGACATCTAAAACTATTACAATTTAAGTCAATTAATTTTATTATTACTTTTAAATGAATATGCTCATATGCATTTCCCAAGTATATTGTCTTTCCTGCCTCCCTTCCCACACATCTTTCCTCTTCCCCCAACCTCTCTAATTTACTATCCATTTCAATAAATAATTTGTTTTCATGGCAAGTATTACATAATAGTTTGACAAAGTAACTTAGTATCATTCACTATCCTTTCTCTTATTGTGGAGATATTTTCTCTCATGAAATCCACTTTCTAATTTAAATATTCTTTTAAAGTGGAATTTATATACACCCACACATACAAAGTAACATATTTAAACCAGCATTAATGAAAAAGTTATCCTGGGGTATTTGTCAGTCTGCAAATTGTTACTAGCCTGCAATGTGATAACATTGTGCTGGGATGCAAATCAGGTATATTACTAGGCACACTGTTATGTTCTCCTACATTTTTGCCATAGCATGACTCTCTCAATGAAGAAAGTACGTATAAGGATTTACCTTTTGATGCACACTCCATGTCTTGTCATGGGCCATTTATAAGCAATTAAGGACCAGCACTTTGAGTAGCAAAAGCCTCTTAGGTCTAATTGGTCTTATGTCTAATAAATCTATCACTACAGGGAATTGGAATATAAACCCTTCTCTGTCTTCTCGGTCCTCCTCCCTTTTCCACCATTGGGCCATTTCAATGCCAAAGTGCACCATATGTCATTCATTCTCCACTTTTTTATACATTCAGCCTATGATGAGCAAGATCAGTGTTCTCATAAACTTTACATTCTGCTGAAAGTCAACATTAAATAATCAAGTCAACAAATACATAAACAAAGTATTTTCAGAAAATCATGGAAAAAACAAAACCAAGGGGGAGGTGTGGCATATGTGTGCTGCTTTAGAATGAGTGTTTGATCTGGGTGCTCGATGGTGAGGAGAAACCATACAGCGGAAATATAGAGAAAGAACTGTTTGGGGCAGAAAAAAACTAGTGCAAAGTTTCTAAGATGTGAAGAGTTTGACATATTAGAAGAATAAGAAAGGGCTTGGTGGGACTGGAGTATAGAGAGCGAGGAGGGGTGGCCCAGGCCTGTACTAACGAGAACCACCAGTAACACCTTCCTTCATCACACTAGTCATCACATTGGCATTATCAGTTAAGCAACCAAGCTTCTTTCCAACTTGTTTAACCCCTCCAATTCTAACTGACAGAATTATTGAGATCAACAAGCTAGTAGCATTTGTAGAGTGAGAACACTAGAAGTTAATAATTCAATGTGTCTGACTGTTTAAGAACAAGTTACTCCTTTAAAATCATTCTTTAGAATTCAGGATTCCTAATCAAGTGAACATATCTCTGTGGCCTTAAAAAGCATTGACTGTGGAAATGACATATTCACAAACGAGAAGTTAGACCAGGCCTGAACTTCACTGTTTTAGAGGCCAGACAGATTAACATACATGGGTCAAATGGTCAGGGTAATAATGCAGGTCCGATGACAAATAGCCACCAACATTGTGAGATGATAAAGAGTGAAGGGATCATGGTGAAGTGGAAAATAATGAGTCCTTTTAAAAGTGTCAGCTATCAATGGAGTTTCCATCAACAATTTTCATATGTGCATGTGGCCCTAGTGTGGCCAGGTTTTCTGATTTGGTCATAAGAAGCTGGAATTGGGGATTTGGAGAGGAACTCACAGGATCATTTTAGAAGTTGGCATGTGGAAGAAAACCATTTTGGTCAAACAAAACACAATTTCAGGGCTGCATTAGCCCATTGATTGCTCGTTTGCAAACTTTGATTTAATCATGAGGCTTACCTGACATTTAAAACATAAACAAACACAACCATCCTATTATATGGTCACTTTTATGAATGGCAGGGGAGGCTGTGTTATTACATTCTTGCGTAATGACAGTTTAAGCTTGTTCTAATATTTTACAAAAGTTACCCATCTAGCAATGTTCAACATCACAGGGATTATCAAGGCTCTAGGAATTTCAAGTTCTTCCTAACATGTTAGTAACTTTATATCAAATCCAGCAACAGTTAGTCAGCTAAATGATACTTAGATCTAATACAAAGATGAAGATTGATGCCACAAGAATGTATTTTAATGCTTAATACTCTTATTTGCAATGCATATTATTACTTGAATGAACACCCGTCTACTACCTGTTGACAGTCATTAACAAAAACACTACAGGTGACAGCAGCAGATTGCTTCCTATACTATTTAATTCAACAAAATCATCTCAGTTTAAACAGAAAAAAATACAAAAAGAAAATGGAAGTTGAATCACTCTGATTTCCATTTTCAATCCATAACTAGGCCCTGATGTCTATTACATTAACTCTCCAGAGAGAGACTGGCCACATGTAATTGGAGGAAGGTTGCTAGGAGGCAGGGTCGCCTGCCAGGGATTGAGTTCCTCCAGGTTCCCTGGGTGGCAGCACGCTAGTTCTGGCTGAACTCCACAAGCTGCACTGGGCCACTGAACTTTCCTGAATGCTTGGAAATATTATAGTCAGAGACAGCTGTAAACAGTTCATGGGGAAATATCTGTTACAAGAGTGTCAGTAATCTTAGGTACCCCATTATTATCACTCACTAGTCAAGAGACCCTGGTTGTTTTTTGTCACAGGTTGCCTGTCTGGTCACCATGAAATAATGACCATCAGGTTACATACAGTATGAGATGTGTATATGTGTGTCTCTAGGCATGAGGATCTGTTTTTTTCCCCTGCTAGTGTTTATTTTAATAGAAAAATTTCTTGTCTGACCTACACCTGGCTGCTATCCAAAAATTAAATATAGCAATTTGTTACAGTAATATTCCTCCAGAGTCCTTCAGCAAGAACAGAAACTATTTATTTTAAGTTATGCTTAAAGGTGTATTTCATTTTTAAGTCTCATCTCTGACACACGATGTATTCTAAGCAGCTTTTGCTCTCTTCAGTAGCATAAGCAATTTACCTCAATAGCTTCTTCCCCAGCCTGGCACCTATCTCTTGCTGGTGTTTACCGTTTGGATATTCACATCTGAATTTTGTTTGTGATCATTTTATCTGAAAAAAATAATGATTGTACATAGGGAAAGAATATTCCTCCTCCTCCCCCGCAACCACATCAAGACTTTCTACTACTTCTTTGTGTTAGGAGGAAAAAATGTCACAATACAATTTCAAAATAAATAATTTCACCTGTTCTTTAAATGCACATCAATTTTACTAAATTATTCTTAATTTCTAACCAGATGTTTAAAATACTACTTTTTAGGCAGTGCTTGCAATTTCTATTCTTTTCTTGTTTCTCATGCTGTCATGTTTTTAGGAGTCAGGTGTAATGTACACATTGAGAATATTTGTGGTGCAGCGATTTTTTTAGCACTTCGGGGTGTGTTTAGTTTCCTAAGGATGCTGTAACAAATTATCACAAACTGGGTGGCTTAAAACAACAGAAATTTATTCTCCCACAGTTCTATAGACTAGCAGTCAGAATTCACGGTGTTGGGAGGACTACTTTCCTGCTGAAGTCTCTGGAGGAGTATCCTTTCTCGTCTCATTCAGTTTGTGTGGGCTCCTGGCATTCCTGGGCTTGTGGCAGCATAAACTCCATCTCTACCTCTGTCTCCACAGGGCCTTTTCCCCTCTGTGTCTCTGTCTCAAATCTCTTTCTGCTTTTCTATTATAATATGTCAGACATTGGATTTAGAGACCATCTTAAATCCAGATGGTCTTCTCTAGAGATCCTTACTTTAATTACCTCTGCAAAGATCCTAATTTCAAATAAGTTCACATTTTGAGATTCCAGGTGGAAATATCTTTTGGAGGCTGCAACCAAACCACTACACGTTGATTTAGATTAAGTTTTTTAGAGTACCATAGCTATCTTCTGGTTTTTCTTCTATAACTTTTTCTTCTTCCAATTAAAAATATTTTTGTTTTATAGGATTTATAAATGAGCTTCAGCAAGTAAGGGTGCCAATTATTTTCTGAACAAACTTCTAGCTGCATTCAATGGAAGAAAAATCATTTTTCATTGAGAGAAAAATGGCAAGAATATATAATTTTCTAATTATATTTTATTCTGCTCTACATAATATTATTCAATTATTACATTCCATAAGTAATGCTTAAGAAACATACCTAGTAGGATTAGGCTAACTAAAT
Source organism: Cheirogaleus major (assembly GCA_963574435.1). Classification (NCBI taxonomy): domain Eukaryota; kingdom Metazoa; phylum Chordata; class Mammalia; order Primates; family Cheirogaleidae; genus Cheirogaleus; species Cheirogaleus major. The sequence continues at coordinate 9,946 of CAUYPO010085231.1, forward strand.
TATTATATTTTTTTGATTGAATACTATACCACTATTAAATATCACACTTATGAAGACTATTTAATGATATTGGAAAGTATGAAAAGCTTTAGATAAGGAATTTAGTCCACATATTATATTTGTCTGTATATTTCAACACTTATTATCCCTGGTTGATGGTACTTTATAATTTGTAGTCTTTTTCTGTTTTCAAATTTTTCTATAAGCTGGATTACATTAATAATTTAAAAAATGATTCTTTAATCCTTCCATATATAGACAATCATTTCCAAATTCTTAATCTTTAGGCTAGGAATGTCTTTTCTTGTAACTACTGTCTGTCTAGATTGATTTGGAAAAAAGATAAAATAATAATTAGGTTGAATTTGTATAGCATTTACTGTGATCCTGATCATTCATTTATTTATTCATTCACTGAATGCTTACAATGTTCCTGCCCTCTATCACATACACAGGGACACATATAAATAAATTATAGTTCCTGCTATTAAGGAATTTGCTATAGATTATAGAAGACCATCAAGACAATCGATACTTGAAGTACAGTGTGATGCGGAGGTATGGCATAGGTATGTTCAACGTTTCAAGGAGCACAGAGGAGAGAAAATAATGCGGATTGGGAGAAACAGAGTTTCCAAAAGGGGATGTCAGCAAAGCTGAATGTTGAAGTAAAATATTTATGTCAAGAAGGGAGGAAAGGGCCACTTTACACGAACATAGCAACAAGTTCAGAGGCTTGAAAGCCCTGAGGTTTTGAAGGTAGTCAAGGAGGTTTGGGGACTAGTAAGAGATAAGGCAGAGATTAAAACATGTGTATAAACTTCACTTGGAAGTCTCTGGAGAACCACTGAAAGCTGGAAAATGGAATGGGTGTGGGCATCTTGGATTTTTAACAAAATTAAGCAGGTGAATTGATGGGCATACTGGCAGTGGGGCCATCAACTAAGCATTTGTTAAAATAACCTAGTAGATAAGAGATGACATTCTGCACAGAAGTAGCTACAGTTAGCTGTGGGAAGTACATGGACTTGAACTGTACTTAGAAGGCAGGCATTGGTACTATATTGGTTTTAAAGGATATGGAATAGGGAAGAAAGAGTAACATTGGTAACCTCACCTCTGGCTTGGGCAACTGTTCTCATGATGATACCTTTCACTGAAATGGGAAACATGAAGTTGAGCAGGTTTTGTAAACAGGATGAAAAATAGCAGATGTGGAAATGCTTAATTTGACATTTCTATGTCATGTCCATGTTCAGGTGCCTAAAAGGAGGTGTAGTTTTTGAATCTGAAAACTTAGAAGAGTATTATGTTCTGGAAGTTAGCATTATGAAGATATTATCACATACATGATGCAATATACATGCACAAGGACATAAGGAAAATGAAGAGCACAGGATTTTTGTGAAAACATTGTTTAAATGTATTGTTTTTAGGAGTGATGCTTGTACATTAGCATTTGTTAAGCTTTTAAAGTTCTTATTGCCCTGCAAAGTGTTACTAAACTCTGGCATAAAACGATAGACGTTGGAGGAGGAAACCCAGATTTATCCATAATTAAAATGTGTGTCCATGAGCAGGGATCAGGGAGTGAGTGAGACCAAAAGAGTGGCCAGGAGGAAGGAGGGAGAATATTTAGATGAGGGAGACAGGTAGATAGTTTTAAGGAAAAAACAGTCACAGGGTCAAATGCTGTGAAGAGGTTGTTAAAAAGAGCCCAAAATAAGCTTTTGGTATATAAGCCAAAACTCACTGATATGTACAAAATATTGTTATATTTTAAAGACACATATTGATGTGCTTTGGAGTAATGTGTAATGATAATACAGGATTTGACTTAGATTATGTTAGGACAAAAAGTATTGAAGCAAATATGGTAAAATATTGATAGCAGCTAAATTCAAAAGATAGATTTATGGAGTTGTTTATGTAATCTCCCTAACTTTATTAATGTTTGAACATTTTCATAATAAAAGATAATAAAAGCAAAAATTAAGAAATTAAAATGTTTTTCTTTACACTTTTGCCAAACAGGTTCCTTGAGCATCAGTACAAGGAGAATCTAGATTTCAAAGAAACATTTTCAAGTTTTGAAGTTCTATTTCCATGACTTATTTTAAATTACCATCTTTCTCTCTCTCTCTCTCTCTCCTTTTCACCATCTCTTTCCAGTAGACATTTGGAAAAATTATTTCTACTACTCTGTACATTGTAATTCATATGCCAAAATCAATTTGAGAAAGCAAACCTCCCTTACTTCCCCTGATGGAAACAAAACGTGTCTGACCGTAACAGACTATATTTTGCTTAAATGTTTAAAAATATTGGAAATGTTTGCAAAAGCAAATATTTCCTTGTTAATTGAAACTTGACACAACCAAGGACAAGAACCCGAGAGGTATAAATTTATGATGGCATAGGCATTTACTATTCACGTGTCAGGTGAAATTTTTTGTCAAGCTTGGTGGGGGTGTAATTTTCAGGAGAAACTAGGTCCATTTTAGAAAACACTTTAAAAAATGAAGTGTTTTAAAATATTGTCCCCTCCATGTTGAATAGTATTTTTTTTTTTTTACAGTATCAAACCTTAAAACAGCCTGTGAGTGTTTCAGCTTGGCATAGACATATGTAAATGATTCTCTGCTTTCGAGCATAAAGATATACATAGACACACAGAGAGACAAGATTTTTTCCTTTTGCAAATAGCAATGCTTTATGGCAGATTGCCAGAACTCACAGAGGCATGTTATCACACTGTCAAGAGGCTTTGTACCACTGAGGAAAGATACCGGTTTTAGGTATTGTATAGAGTAATTGTGGTGTAGGTATTTCAATTGATAAAAGAGCAGAAATTTTGGCATTACATCAATAAGCAGTATAATTAAAGTAATAGGTTGCGTGTCATCTAATCAAGTTACTTACTGTAATACCAATGTGGGTTAACTTACTTTAACATCCTCTGAATACTAATTACTGTTACTTTCACAATTTTATAATATGCAATATATTTAAAAACATTTAACATAGCTGGATAATTATTATTGTGATAATAAATAAAAATAGTTATTACTCAAGAAACGTATTGTAGCTACTTTTTATGGATGACTTCAAAGATACTCTCTAGTTATGAGCTACCACTATCATTAGAGGATATAGACTAAGTATCATTTTAAAAGAGGCCTTAATATATGTAAACATTATGATTTCTATCTCTAATATATTTTGTAGCTATAGTAAAGCTACCTTAGTCAGAAATAAAAATTTAACTAAAAAAAACAAGGTTTCATATTTAAAAAGGCATTTTAAAAAATCTCCATCAAGAAAGTTGTCATCTCTATTTGTTTAAGAGAGTTAGTTGATGGATGATATGTTTCTTTGAACGTACTATTTTTGTAAATTCAATTATGTATGGTTAATTCCCACTTTTAATATAAGCTCCTATTTCAGAACCTTCTATCTTAACAAATTTAGACTTATATAATTATTGCTTGAAATACAAGTTTCTCTCTTTATTCTTTCATTTCATTTCTCCCTCTTCATTGGACTTTCCACAACTTACACAATTCAGTCAAGATCTTTGCCACTTTATAACAAGGAGGGCCTTTCTCTAGTTTCCAATAACACTTTCCTCATTTTCATCTGACACCTCATCAGAATGGCCTTTATTAGCCATATTTCTACCAACATTCTGCTCATGATTATTTAGGTATTCTCTAAGAAGATAGAAGCTTTTACTCCAACTCTCCACTTTTGTTTCTGATCTCTCACTAGAATCACCTTTAAAAATCCCTTCATAGCAATAACAACTTTTTCTAGCATGCACCTCAAAATAGTTCCAGGTTCTACCCATTACACAGTTTCAAAGCTGTTTCCACATTTTTAGATATTTGTTACACCAGCACCTGACTCCTTGGTATCCATTTCTGTCTTAGTCAGTTTTGGCTGCCATAATAAAAAATACCATAGACTGGGTGGCTTAAACAACAGAAATTTATTTTTCACAGCTCTGGAGGCTGGAAATCCATGGTTAAGGGGCAACCAAATTTGGTTCCTGATGAGGCTTCTCTCCTTGGGTTGCAGATGGCCAACTTCTCTATGTCATCATATGGTATTTTCTCAATGTGTGTATGTGTATACATATATATGTGTGTGTGTGTGTGTATGGAAAGAGAGACAGAGAGAGAAAGAGAGAGGGAGAGAGAGACACACAGAGAGAGGGCATGCTATATCATGTCTTTTCTTATAAGGGTAATAATCCCATTATGAAGGCTCCATCCTCATGACCAAATTATCTACCAAAGGGCCCATTTCCAAAAGCCTACTCAATGAGGGTTGAGGGTCCCAACATATGAATTGGGAGGGTACAATTTAGTCCGTCCCCAATTAAAAGCCATAGATTGGCAGAGTGAATAGATAGATCATATCTAATTATATGCTGTCTATAAGAGATTCAGGTTTAAACTTAAGGACCTGCATAGATTCAAAGTGAAAGGATGGAAAATAATATTCCATGCAAATAATAATTGAAAGAGAGCAGGGTTGGCTATGTGAGTATCAGGCAAAATATACTTAAATCAAAAATACTAAAAGATACAAAAGATATTTTCTAATGATAAAAGGGTTAATTTGCAAAGAAGATAGAAAAATTATAAAAATATATGTACCAAACATCAGAGCTCCTAAATATATGAAGCAAACATTGACAGAATTGAAGGAATAATAGAAAGTTCTACAATAACAGAAGGCTTCAATACCCTAATTTCAATAATGATAGTATAGCTAGACAGAAGATCAATAACAAAATGGGACTGGAACAGGATAGACCAATTGGACCAAAACACATATATAGAACAGTCCACCTAAAAATAGAAAAATACAGGGATACCTTGTAGATATAGCAGGTTCAGCCTCAGACCACCCCCAAAAAGTGAATATTGCAATAAAGTGAGTACAACATTTTTTGTTTATTTTCTGGTACATACAACATTTATGTTTATACTATACTATAGTCTATTAAGCGTGCAATAGCAATTAGGTATACAAATCAATGTACGTAATTAAAAAATACCTTTTACTGAAAAATGCTAACAATCATCTGGTCCTCCAGCAAGTCCTAATCATTTTGCTGGTGGAGGGTCTTGTCTCAATGTTAATGTCTGCTGACTGACCAGGGAGGTAGTGGCTGAAGGTTAGGGTGGGTGTAGCAATTTCTTAAAATAAGAAAACAATGAGTTTGTCACACAGTTTAACTCTTACTTTTACAAAAGATTTATCTTTAGGATGTCATGCTGTTTGACGGCATTTTAACCGCAGTAAAACTTCTTTCAAAATTCTCAATTCTTTCAATCTTCTCAAACCTTACATCTGTTTTACCAGTTGTTTATGTAATATTCTAGATTCTTTGTTGTCACGTCAACAATGCTCACAGTCTCTTCACCAGGAGTAGATTTCATCTCAAAAAACCACTTTCTATGCTCATCCATAAGAAACAACTCTCCATTTATTCAAATTTTATCATGAGACTGTAGCAATTCACTCACATTTTCAGGTTCCCCTTCTAATTCTAGATCTCTTGCATTTCCGCCCCATCTGCAATTACTTCCTCCACTGAAGCCTTGAATCCCTCAAAGTCATCCATGAGGATTGAAATCAATTTATTCCAAACTCTAAATGTTGACATCTTGACCTTCTCCCATGAATCACAAATGTTTTTTGTGGCATCTAAAATGGAGAATCCTTTCCAGAAGGCTTTCAATTTACTTTGCCCAGATCCATCAGAGGAATTACTATCTATGGGAGGTATAGCCTTATGAAATATTAACATATTTCTTAAATAATAAGACTTGAAAGTCAAAATTACTCCTTGATCCATAGACTCTAGCATGTACGTTGTGTTAGCAGGCATGAAAATAATATTAATCTCCTTGTATATCATCATTAGACCTCTTGAGTGACTAGGTATATTGTCAATGAGCAATAATATTTTGAAAGAAATCTGTTTTTCTGAGCAATAGGTCTCAATGGTGGGCTTACAATATACAGTAAACCATGCTATAAACAGATGATCTGTCATCAAGGCTTTGTTGTTCCATCTATAAGCAGAATAGATTTAGCATAATTCTTAAGGACCATAGGATTTTTGGTTTGGTAAACGAGCACTGGCTTCAACTTAAAGTCACCAGCTATATTAGGTTCCTAACACAAGAGGTAACCTGTCCTTGGGGCTTTGAAGCCAGGCATTGACTTTTCCTCTCTAGCTCTGAAAGTCCTAGATGACATTTTCTTCTGATATAGGGCTCCTACTTTGAAAATTTGTTGCTTAGTGGAGGCACCTTCATCCATGATCTTAGCTAGATCTTCCAGATAATTTGCTGCAGCTTTTATATCAGCATTTACTGTTTCACCTTGAACGTTTATGTAATGGAGATAACTTATTTTTTACACCTCATGAACCAACCTATGCTTACTTCCAACTTTTCTTCTGTAGCTTTCTCACCTCTCTCAATTTTCGTAGAATTAAAGAGAGTTAGGGCCTTGCTCTGCATTAGGCTTTGGCTTAAGGGAATGTGGCTAGCTTGATTTTCTATCCAGACCACTCAAACTTTCCCCATATTAGCAGTAAGGCCGTTTCACTATCTTATCCTTTGTGTGTTCACTGGAGTAGCACTTCTAACTTCGTTTAAGAATTTTTCATTTGCATTCACAACTTGGCTAACTGGTGCAAGAGACCAAGCTTTCAACCTATCTTGGCTATAAACATATCTTCCTCATTAAACTCAATCATTTCTAGTTTTTGATTTAAAGTGAGAGACATGAGACCCTCCCTTAATTTGAACACTCACAGGCCAAATAGACCTATTGATTGTCCTGATTTCAATATTGTTGTGTCTCAAGGAATAGGGAGGCCTGAGGAGAGATAGAGAGACAGGAGAATAGCCAGTCAGCACAGCAGTCAAAACACACAACATTTATCAGTTAAGTTTGCTATCTGATATAAACACAGTTTGTGGTGCCCCAAAACAATTACATTAGTAACCACAAAGTTTGAAATATTGTGAGAATTACCAAATTGTGACACAAAGACATGAAGTGAGCACATGCTGTTGGAAAAATGGCACTGATGGACTTGCTCTATGCAGGTTTGCCACAATTCTTAAATTTGTAAGAAACACAATATCTGCAAATTACAATAAAGTAAAATGCAATAAAGTGAGGTATTCCTGTATACATTTTTCTGAAGTACACATCGTATATCCTCCAGGATAGACCATATATTAGACCACACAAGGAGTCTTAATAAATGTAAAAAGATTGAAACTATAGCAAGTATCTTTTCTGATTACAATAGGATGAAACTAGAAATTGATGGAAAGAAAGCTAAAATAATCCACAAATAGCTGGAAATTAAGCAATATCCTCTTTAACAACCAATGGGACAAAGAATAAATCACAAAGTAGATTAGAAAATATCTTGAGACAAATCAAAATGAACACATGGCATAAAAAACTTTATGTACTCAGCAAAAGCAATGCCGAAAGGGAAATTTTTAGCTATAAATCCTTACATTGAAAAACAATAAATATTTCAAATCAACAAAGTACATTTGTATCTTAAGAAACTAGAAAATGAAGAGCAAATTAAACTCAAAACTAATATAAGGAAGGAAAAATAAAGATAAAATAAATAAAGTAGAGAATAGAAAATCAATAGAGAAAATCAACAAAAGCAAAAGTTGCTTCTTTGAGATCAAGAAGATTAACAAACCCTAAGATAGATGGACTAAAAAAAGAGAGAAAATATAAATAAATTAAATCAGAAATAAAAGAGGAGACATTACTACTAATTTGACAGAAGTAAAAAAAATGTTAAGTACTTTGAACAGTTGCATGCCAACAAATTAGATAAACTAAATAAAATGAACAACTTTCTAGAAACACAACTTACCAAGATTGAATCACAAAGCTGTAAAAAATCTGAATAGACCTACAACTTGTAAAGGCATTGAATCGGTAATAAAATGCTTTCTGACAAAGAAAAACCCCAGGACCAGATGGATTCACCAGTGACGGTGAATTCTATAAGGCATGTAAGGCAAGCTTCCTTCTCAAATTCTTCCAAAAAAATAAAGAGAAGGGAACATTTCCCAATGTATTTAGGGAGGCCAGCATTACAATGATACCAAATCCAAACAAAGATGCTATCAGAAACAAACAAACAAAATCCTACAGAACAATATCCCTACTAAATATTGAGGCAAAATATCCTCAAGTAAATACTAGCCAACCAAGTTCAACTTCATATTAAAAGAATTATATGCCATGGCCAAGTGGAATTCATTTTTGAAATGTAAGAATAAATCAACATACAAAAATCTATCAATGTAATCTACCACATTAACAGAATGAAAGGAGAAAAAACATGACTATTCCAATTGATTCAGAAAAAGCATTTAATAAAATTCAACATCCTTTCATGATTAAAAAATACTCAACAAACTAGGAATACAAGGATACTACTTCAACATAATAAAGGCAATCTATGAAAAGCTCACAGGTAACATCATATTTTGGCAAGAGAGTGAAAGCTTTTCCTCTAAGATTTGGAACAAGAGAATAATGTCTGTTTTTGCCACTTCTATTCAACATGGTACTTGAAATCTTAGCCAGAGCAATTAGGCAAGAAAAAGAAACAAAAGACATCTAAATTGTAAAGGAAGAAGTCAAATTACCTTTGGGCATAGACAACATATGTAGAAAATTCTAAAGATGTCACACACAAAAATCTTTAAGAACTAATAAATTTAGCAAAGTTACTGGAATATAACTTCAGTGTACAAAATCAGTGCACAAAAGGTAGTGTATTTTTACATACTAACAGAGAAGTTTCTCAACAGGAAACAGAAAGAATCTCAGAAGGCAATTAAGAAAACAGTTTAATTTATGATACCATAAAAATGTAAAATGCTTAGAAATAAACTTTATTAGGGAGGCAAAAGACTCATACAGTGAAAACCTCTAATGTTGCTGAAATATAGTAAAGAAAAAACAAATGTGAAGACATCTGCATTCATGGATTGGAAGACTTAATGTTGTTAAGATGTCAATATTACCCAAAGCTATCTACAGATTCAATACAATTCTTATCAAAATCTCAATGATATATTTTGCATAAAAAGAAAAATTGGTAATCAAAATAGTACAGTGCTAGCATCCTGATTTCAAAACTTAATGCTAAGCTACAGTAATCAAAATAGTACAGTGCTAGCATATTGGCAAAAGGAATAAAATAGAGAGCCCAGAAATAAATCCTCATATACAGAGTCAAATGATTTTTGGCAAGGAAATTAAGACAATTAATTGGGGGAAAAGCAAATGTTTTTAACAAATAAGACTGGGAAAACTGGAGACTTTCACATGCTAAATAATAAATTTGGACCCTCACCTTACCACATTTACAAAAGTAAACTCAAAATGGACCACGGACTTAAATATAATAGGTAGAATTATCACACTTGTATAAAACATAGGGAAAAGTTACATAACATTGGATTTGGCAACAATTTCTTGGATATAAAACAAAATCACAGGCAACAAAAGAAGAAATAGATTGGACTGCATAAAAATTAAAAACTGTTGCACAACAATGAAAACTATAAGGAGAGTGCAAAAGTAACCCAGGGAATGTGAAAAATTACTTGCAAATTATATTAATGTATTTGATAAGGGATTAATAACCAGAATATATAAAGAACTCCTGCAACTCAACAACAACAAAATAAACTGATTAAAACACAGGAGCACAGGAATTGAATAGAGGTTTCCCCAAAGAAGATGTGCCAAAAAGCACAGGAAAAGATGCTCAGCATCACTAGTCATAAGGACAATGTAAATTTAAAAGAACACCATGAGATATCACTTGACATACATTAACATGAGTACTGTCAAAAAACCAGAAAATTTTATGCTGAAAAGGAAGTAGAGAAATTGGAACCCTTGCACATTGTTGTTGGAGGAGGTAAAATGATGTAGCCACTATGGAAAACAGTATGGTAGCTTCTCAAAAAAGTGGAAATAAATTACCATATGATCCAGTAATTCCACTTCTGGATATATGCCCAAAATAATTGAAAACAGGGGCTTGAACAAACTTTTGTACACCCTATGTTTACAACATTATTCACAATAGCCAAAAGGGTGAAGCAACCTATATGTCCATCAACAGATGAATGAATAGACAAAATGTGGTATATACTTGAAAAGGAATATTACTCATTCTCAGGAGGAAAAGAAATTCTAACACATGCTAAAACATGGATGGACCTTGAAGACATTATGCTAACTGAAATAAGCCAGTCACAAATGGATAAATATTTTATGATGCCACTTAATATGAGTCACCTAGAGTAGTCAAAATCATAGAGATAGAAAGTAGAATGGTGGTTGCCAGGCACGTGAAAGGAGTGAGGAATTGGGCTTTTATTGTTTAATGGGTACAGAGTTTCAGTTTGAGAAAATGAAAAACTTCTGGGGATGAATAGCGGTGATGTTTGCACGATAATATGAATGTGCTTCACACCACTGAACTGAATATTGAAAATGTTTAAATGGTAAATTTTATGTTATATACATTTTATTACAATAAAAAAAATTCAGAATATTTCAATAATAAAAATTTCAGAACAGTTTGAATGACTATATAAGAAAATTCAATTGCCAGCTCCTCCCTCATTTTACATATGCAGCCTGGCAAAAGTGTCTAAGTTTAGGGCCTGATAGAGGTAAAACAGAGGCATCTGGCTTGAGTAACACCAGCCACAGTTGAGGGTGCTGGTATCCTGAAAACAGCAGGATTAATGACTATGTGCATACTGGATGGTAATATAGATAGCCTTCTTTGTCTACAAATCTAGAATTATAGCAACCAGCTCTTCACCTGAAAAATAGAAGATTGTTGGAAATTTCTCTGGGGACTCTGATTAGCACAAAAGGAAAGATTTAGATAAATTGATATTGAGGATCCCTGACATTGATGGAGACTAATACAATATGATCATATAATATTATCAGTGAAGGTAATGGTTAGCATGCTCCTTAACGAGGGTCTTGGTCTTACACTTTTAAAGAATTGACCTCAAAGAAAAAAATTGTAAAAACTTCCAGACAGAGAAAGGGACAGAGAGAGAGAAAAATATATGTCAAATATGTAAAATAAAAACTCAATTTCTTCATAATTTTCAATAGCACCCAAAAGCTAGAAGGCAATGGAGCAATATCTTCAAAATTCTGAAGAAAGATGATGCCAAGCTACCGTTTTATACTTAGCCAAACTTTTTTTTTTTTTGAGACAGAGTCTCACTCTGTTGCCCCAGCTAGAGTACCGTGGCGTCAGCCTAGCTCACAGCAACCTCAAACTCCTGGGCTCAAGCAATACTCCTGCCTTAGCCTCTCAAGTAGCTGGGACTTCAGGCATGCGCCACCATGCCCAGCTAATTTTATATATATATATATATATATATATATATTAAGTTGGGCAATTAATTTCTTTCTATTTTTAGTAGAGGTGGGGTCTCACTCTTGCTCAGGCTGGTTTTGGACTCCTGACCTTGAACGATCAGCCTCGGCCTCCCAGAGTGAAAATTCTTAATTCTTGTATACCATTTTTTGGGAAGTTATTAAAAGTTATGCTCCTCACAAATGAAGAAATAAATCAAGACATCATGGCCTGCAGGAAATATGCCACACAACTCAGGAGAAAAGGGAAGGCAATCCCTAGAATTGTCTCAGGACAGATTCTAACATGGCAGTTATGTACCAATTGCACAGAGCTGTATGTTCTCTGAGAGACTATTGGAGGCAGATAAAATGGACAGAATAACTGATGTGTCTGAGTGTCTGGAGAGGAGACTTACATAATTCATGACAAATTTAGGATTTCTTATGGATGACATAAAAAAATAAATGCTGAGGGCTGAATTACATGTTGAGGTCCTAATGCCCACAATACAGAATGTAATATGTTTGGTGTTAGTGTCTTTAAAGAGGCAATTATGTTAAAATGAAGTAGTTAGGGTTGGCTCGAATGCTATATGACTGGTGTCCTTACAAGACGAGGATATGTGAACACAGAAATGAACAGAGGGAAGACCATGTGAATATTTACTGGGTTATTTGCTACATGTTACAGATGAAAAATTAAAACAATGTAGAATAGCTAAATTATTTCTCTTGGTCCATACAGCTTTATAAAGGCAGAACCAGAATTTGAAATCAAAAGTTAGTAGTCCCAACTCAGTATTCATTTTTGAAATAACACCACATGACCTAGACTTTTCAGAACCTTAAAACTGGAAAGCTATTTCTAATCCTAACATCTATGAAAGGGGTTGAGAAGATTATGCCATAAGTATTAGGCACTACTGAGACTGCTGCTGCTTCTATTACACAGGGTTTAAGAGAAAGCCATTAATTTTCAATTAAAAAGCTTGAAGATTATCCAAGTTTTAAGTTGGGTTTAAATGAAAATTTCGGTCCATTTCAGGGTAATTAATTATTTTTAGTGTGAAAGCTAAAAAGTAGAGGAAATGTACTTTTTTAATGTTAGAAGTAAATACCTAAACTTTTATGAAAGGCACATAATTATCCTTCTAGACTGAAATATGAATACCTGAGTCTGCCATTATATCACTGTAAGAAGAGCTGATATTTTTGATCTATTGCCCCAAATATGTATTAAATCAAAGAGTAGCTTTACTCTTTGTTAACTGAAATATAAAAATATTGAAAATTGATTGAAATGATATTTGCATTTTTTATATGATTTTTGCATATGATCAATGGAAAGCAATATACCAAAAATATAGCTAATAAAGAGAGTTGTGTTAAAACACTCCTGAGTTTATATTTCTATTTTCAAGTCTTTATGTCCAAGCTTAAAAAGACAACAAATACCTGTAGTTGTCAGCAATCTCCAGATCTCAGGGGAATTGGGCCCAAGGCCAGGTTTACAATTTAGATCCTATCCACACACCATTCTGTTAGCATGAACATAAGAGTAGCATAATGAATCTGTAGCCTGACCATTTCATAGGACTTTCACTCTACTCATTCTTCTAGGATTTCTCCTTTGCCTCCTATATCCATGACAGACAAATATTCATTTAATCTGCTAACATCCTGAATTGTACCAAATTATGATTTTTTCCTGGTCATCAATGTAACTTAATATTAACAGAAAACTTACTATGGGTCAGGTACTATGTCAGGTTCTGAGGAAACAATGACAAGTAAACATATATTACAGGTGCAAATCAGAGAGTTACGGACAAATGTATGGCTTAATAGTGTGATGTCATATAAAACACTGGGTGAGGGCTAGATTACAAGGAGGATAGGAAATAGTGAAACAAGAGGTTAAAATAGAAGGCTGCATCATAGCCTACAAGATGTTATATGCCATGGTCTGGATTTTATTCTCCAACTCTGAAGTTTTCAACCATGAAATACATTGGACATAAGTGTGTCTCGTGACACACTTATTTGTGAGGAGTGTTACAAATAATGTTTTTTGTTTGTGCTTTTTAGTAAATTAGAGAAGATTCATTGTCTCCTTTCTTATGTCATTAACATCTATGTGCCTTTTAAGCAATAAAGAACTGATATTTCAGCTGCTATATTAAAGATCATAAATACAAATATGTAACATATGTATGCTATCACCTACTGTATGCTAAAATGGAATTTGTTGGATTTCCCCCAACCCCAACCTAATTTCTGGCCTCTTCTGATAGAAATAAATGCCTTCATTTGAGAGACCTGCTCTTTCCCACCTCTTATAGTAATAGGAGTTTCTGATCACAGTTCCCTACCTTACTAACCACATGAGAATCTGTACTATGTCTGCCGACCATGCTGAGGCATTCTTTGGTCACAGTGATCAGCATAGGAAGGACCAAAACTAAAATTGTTATGTCCCAGTATATCCTGATGACAAGGAGGCAGCCTCATAGGGAGAGAATGAGGACAATAATAGAAAAGAATCTGAGAGATGGAATGATGGGGATGAGCACGGAGAGGGAGAATAAAGAGAAAGAGGACGAGTATGAGAATATAAAGGCAATAACATGATTTGAAAACTACCAGGTCCATTCTATATTTGAACAACCCAGTTATGGTCGCCAAAATATTTTTATTTTTATTTTTATTTATGGTGTGTGTATGTGTATGTTTGTATGTGTGTGTGTGTGTGTTTATGTGTGTAAGTATGTCTGTGCTCCAGACAATATTTATGTATTTGTGGGAAGGAAAAGTTGAGAATCAACTTTTATGTCATTAGCATTGGTGAGAAAATACTTACAGTATTTAAACAAGCAAATGATTTAGATTTTTAGGAAAATAATTTGGTAGTAATAAGCAATAGAATCGGTAAAGTCTAAAGACAAAAAATATAAAATATCAAAACAGTTAAGGAAATCATAACTATAGTCCAGATGACAATGATTTATTATTAGTATTATTAGTTGTGAAAGTAGCAGCTATTATTTACTGAGAGTTTACAATATACTGCATGCTAAATTTCTTTATACATTATCATATTTAATCCTTATAACACCTCTGTTAGTGAGGCATCATTATTTTCACTTATCAGTTGAGGTTTGGGGAGATGAGATAACTTGTCCAGGCTTATGCAGATAGCAGTTAATAAATTCAGTATTCACATTTAAGTCCACCTGACTCCAGTACCTATGACCTGAACCATAACTCAAAATACTTCCCAGATTCTGAGAACTTGAACTAAAGCAAGAAAACGGGGATTGTGCAGAGGAGAATCAGTCATCACATATAGACTAGGTCATATTTACAGTATTAACCAGAGAATAAAGGTTGAGAAAAATTCAAAGTTTTGAATTAAGTACATGCATATGGTACCAATAAAAGATAATACAGTTGAGAAGATTGAGTCAAAAAGACCTTTAAATATTATATTATAAGAATTGCATATATTCCATGGATTCAGGAAAATATTTTTTGTTATCCTCTTTAATGAGGTGTTAATTACATAATGAGGCAAATATTAATGTATGAGTGTTATTAGTCTTTTCTTGTAACCTAGCAAAAGGATTTGAGCTTTATCATTTCTTTTCTTTTTTTCCCCTTTTCACTGCTATCCATTGCATGGGGATCTTGGTTTGCCAGAGGCTTATTTTGGCTCTTATTAAGAAGAATGTAAGGGAAAGGGCAAAATGTAGAAGTAATTATTAGAAGTGTAAGAAAAAAATTTTAGAAAGTTTTGGTACACGGCATATGACAGGTTTTGAGGTACATTTAAAGGAAAATCTTATAATATTGCTTGGCAGTATCTATCCCCTTAATAATAATAAATGAATGCAATTTAAAAATGTGATAACTTACTTGTGATTGCAGGCCTTTGATCAAGACCTTTTCAGTGATTAGACCATACGAATCACGATTTCAACAGAGTTAAAATGGAAATTTCTGTTACCCTCCATAGCAAAAAAAACTATTTAAAGTGAGTAGTGAATAAATATTACATGGTCAAGATATACACATTTTTGGTTGCTGTATAGTTTCAACAGAAAAACTGTACAGTATGGGCTATATTCTCATATTTAAGCTTTGCATCAACATAATATTTGGAACAAACTTGAGACTGAGTAAGGACACCAACACATGGACAAGCTATTTATAGGTATATAATATTTGGAAACAGCTTCCAATACTGCTCTGCACTCAAAATCTTATAATTTTATTCTTAGCCAAGTATTCATTGTTTCTTTTCTTCCTTACTGTCCACCAGCCTCATAACCAGGCCTTCCCCAAACCTTGCTTTTGGACCATAATTGAACTATTAATTTCCTTGCAATAAATACATTTTATAACAACAGAAACAATCTCAAATCAGCTTCTATAAAATATCTTCAAAAGAGCCATGTTTTACATCTTCAAAGTAAAGCACTCCCAAGCTACTCTCTGTTCCTCTGAAATATTTCATCTATGTCTGAAATTACCACAAGGATGATAAATAGATATTAATAATTTGTTGACTCACAAAGCATATCTAATATAACTCACCAAAGTGATCCCAATGAGAACAAAGAAAAAGAATGTCCCTAAGAAAAACTGCAAAGTTCATACTTTAGAGATCCAGGAAACAAATGTTTCGAAGTTTAATAGCCATTTAATCCCTATCAATATCCATCAAAGATTCAAAATTACTAAGGTCTGCACTTCTAAGAACCTATGAAATAATTACTGAAAATGAAAAGAAATTTAAAAACCCATATAAAAATATGTTTCCAGATAAAAATCTAAAATATCCAGCTATTAGTTCAGCACTGGAAACACAGCAACCCATAGTTATTAAAACATTTAAGATTAAAAAAAAAAAAAAAGGTAACTACCAAAGCACAAAGAAGCCTTCTAGGCTAGTGATTTTTAAACAGTGGTCTATATCTTTAGTGCTAGTGGTTTTAATTTTTTTAATTGATAAAATCCTACCCAAACCAATTAAACTAGATGCTCTAAGGGTGTGGCTTGAGTACTTGCATTTTGGAAAATTTCCCATCTGATTCTTAAGTGCCCTATTAAAAACCACTGGGTTCCTAGAACAAAAACTGATATTCTCCCTGAGCAAGCAAGAGGTAGCATACCAACAAAGACCCCTTGATGAGACAATCCCACACTCTCACTTGGGCACCATTATTATTGTTTAAAAAATCTTTACCATGTGAAATAGTTTCATGTTGCTTAGCTATTCCTGTTGCTAATAGTGAACAGAGAAAGCCAGGACACTGGTAGGAGCAATATTTTCTCACTCTGGACAACTTGCTGATGAGGTTTATCTCAGTTCCTACACTCAGAGAGAGTACTTAGTGCTCAAAAGACTTGTGAATAGGATCCATGAAGCAATCCACATGCAAAATAAAACTGTGCAGAAAAATAGCATTTTTCACACTTTCAAATGAATTTGCTTCTGAAAATCACATGAACCCAAACCTAATTTTCTGCTATCCTGTCCCACATGGTTGCAAATTTGACTGATGTGGAAATTTGCTTGATGAGAATATTCTATCTTTTCTTTTAATTTTCATAATTCATATTCATATATTTTGCTACTATAATTTTTTAGTAAAGTGGTACTGTGAGGTTCACTTTCCCACAGCAATTTAAAATTCCCCACTATACATTAGTAAATTGCTACCAGTAGCAGTGGTGATTAAGTTTTCTGTTGATATTTCTAATCTACTTGAATTACTTTTAATTTCTTGATCTTTTCACATTTTGTGGCCTTCTGGAAATTACTTTCAATATCTTCACAGTTCAGAGAACTGTAATATTTTTCAAGAGGTATTATACATACATATTTCTTAGTTCATATTGTCATATTCAAAATATTCTATTAAATGAGAGAAACAGATACAATTCAGTGGCAACAGAATTCAAGACACTTTCTATGATTAAACTCAAGGATTCCTAATCTATCATGAATTTTTGAATTATTCCTCTCTACACATTAAGGTGATTATAATATCTATAAATATGTCAGAATTTTGAATATACATAATATATATGCAAATTGATGCAATTATTATATGTCTATCCTTTGTCTTGTGCTTTATCTCTAAAATTAAATTCTAAATCCTTAGTTGCCATTGTCAAGTCTTGAATTGCACCACTATACAGGAAGCTATAAAAATTTTATATAAATGTTCAACTGTTTAAATTAATTGTATGAATGTCAAATATAAAAAGTAATAACAAATAAATGTAGAAGTGACTTGGAAAGTGCAGAACACTTACATGGGAAATAATAACACTGAATCTAAGTGGTAACTGTCTGATGTTATGCTTATTAAAGTATATGCTAACCATAGCTGAAGTTATCAAGGAGTATACATCTCCAGCTTGTATTCATACCTGAGAAGCTTACAAGTGTATGACAAAGGTTCTTCTGGATGTTCTTCATGGTTTCTTATTGAGGATAGACCAGATCAGAGTTTCTGATGGGTTCACCCCTACTTTACTATTAATCAAATGAAAAGTAAGAAATTAAGTCATTTGGCTGAGGTCAATAATCATCCTAGAACTAAAACTGAAAAAGCCCCAGTGCATGTTAGTGCATTTTAAAAATAGTCCTCCTACCCCCTAATAGCATATAAACACACACACACACATGCATACTTTGCCAAGTACCTGAATATGAACTACTTCTCTGACAAGGTATCTTATAGTACTTGCCTATGTACAAATTTCTTATAAAAAGTATATAAGTTGTGAAAATTAATAAAGGAGCCTGTTAAGATTACTGATTATAAGATCAATGTACATGCACAAAACACATCAATTGTATTTCTCTACACCAGAAATATGCAGTAGAAAATGAAAATTTAAAAATTTTAAATCTCTATTAAAATACCAACATCATTTTTCACAGAACTAGAAAAAATAATTCTATGTTTTTTATGGAACCAGAAATGACCATGTATAGCCAAAGCAACCTTAAGCAAAAAGAACAAATTGGGAGACATCAATTTACCAGACTTCAAGCTATATTACAAGGCTATATTAACCAAAATAGTATGATACTGGCACAAGAACATGGACATAGACCAGTGGAACAGGACTGAGAACCCTGATATAAAACCATCCTCATATAGCCATTTGATCTTTGATGAAGCAGACAAAAGCATACACTGGGGAAAAGAATCCCTATTCAATAAATGGTGCTGGGAAAATTGAATAGCCATATGTAGAAGACTGAAACAGGATCCACACCTTTTACCTCTCACAAAAATCAACTCACAATGGATAACAGACTTAAACCTAATGCATGAAACCACAAGAATTCTAGAAGAAAATGTGGGAAAAACTCTTATGAACATTGGCCTAAGCAAAGAATTTATGAAGAAGACCCCAAAGGCAATCACAGCAACAACGAAAATAAATAAATGAGACCTGATCAAATTACAAAGCTTCTATACAGCCAAGGAAACAATCATTTGAGCGAATTGACAACCTGCAGAATGGGAGAAAATATTCACATGCTACACATCTGAAAAGGGGCTGATAACAAGAATTTATATAGAACTCAGGAAAATCAGCAAGAAAAAAATCAAACGACCCCATTAAAAAGTAGGCAAAGGACATGAACAGAAACTTTTCAAAAGAAGATAGACTAATGGCCAACAAACATATAAGAAAAATGCTTAACATCTCTAATTATCAGGGAAATGCCACAATGAGATATCACTTAATTCCAGTGAGAATAGCTTTTATCAAAAAGTCCCAAAACAGGCTGGGTGCGGTGGCTCATGCCTATAATTCTAGCACTCTGGGAGGCTGAGGTGGGTGGATCGTTTGAGCTCAGGAGTTTGAGACCAGCCTGAGCAAGAGCGAGACCCCATCTCTACTAAAAACAGAAAGAAATTAATTGGCCAACTAAAAATATATAGAAAAATAAATTAGCCGGGCATGGTGGCACATGCCTGTAGTCCCAGCTACTCAGGAGGCCGAGGCAGGAGGATTGCTTGAGCCCAGGAGTTTGAGGTTGTTGTTAGCTAGGCTGAAGCCATAGCACTGTAGCCCGGGCAACAGAGTGAGACTCTGTCTAAAAAATAAAAGTCCCCAAACAACAAATGTTGGTGTGGATGGGGAAAAATAAAAACACTCATACACTGCTGGTGGGACTGCAAATTAGTATAATCTCTATGGAAAGTAGTATTGAGATACCTCAAAGAACTAAAAGTAGAACTACCATTTGATCTAGCAATCCCACTACAGGATATCTGCCCAAAGGAAAAAAAAGACATTCTATAAAAAAAATCTCCACTTAAATTTTTATAGCAGCACAATTCACAATTGCAAAGATGTGGAAACAACCCAAGTGCCCATCAATACATGAGTGGATTAATAAAATGTGGTAGACGTATACCATGGAGTACTACTCAGCCATTAAAAAATTGGTGAACTATCTATTGCATTATCCTGGATAGAACGGGAGCCCATTCTTCTAAGTGAAATATCATAACAATGGAAAAACAAACACCACAGGTACTCACCATTAAATTGGTACTAATCAATTAACATGTATGTGTGCGCATACAGGAAGTAACATTCACTGGGTGTCGGGAAGGTGGGAGTAGGGAGTAGACGATGGGTAAATTCACACCTAACAGATGCATTGCAAATTGTCTGGGTGACTTGGTATCTTTGTAGCTCTGAATTGGGTTGTGCAAAGGCAATTTATATAACCAAAGAGTTTGTACCCCCATAATACTCTGAAATTAAAAAAGAAATATTCAAAATAGTATCAAGTATCAACTATGTAAAAAAATTTTAACAAGTTATGTGTAAAACACACATATGCTAAAACATTTTGAATAAGTTAAATGACAACAAAATAAATGGAGAAAAATACAATGTTCATGGATTTGAAAAAGATCCAATATTGAAAAGACATCAATTATACTAGTTTGATCTGTAGATACAATGAAGATCCCAATGAAGGAGATGAAGATCCCAACAGGTGGGGGGAGGAGAGAGAGAAGGGAAGAGACAGAGAGAGATGGAAACTTTTCAAGCTAATTCTGAAATTTGTATGTGAATACAAATAGCCAATAGCAGCCATGACAGCCTTGAGGGAGATGAGAGGAAGGAAGGAGTTGCTCTATTTGATATCAAGAAAGCTATCATAACTAAGGCAGTTTGGTGTTTGCTAATTGTTATATAGACCAATGGAAAGCTATAAGGAAGTTCAGACACATCTACATCCATATGGACAGTTGATTTATGTAAAAGGTAGCCGTGCTGAGAAGTGAAGAAAAGAAAGTTATTTCAGTAAATGGTGTTCATTCAATTATATCTCCATATGGAATTATAAAATAATTTGACTCTTACTTCACTCCATGCACAATATTAAATTCCAAATGGATTATAGGCCTAAATTTGAAAAGCATGACAATATCTTTTTATCATTTTGAAGAATAGGGAAATTGTTTTTAAATGGTAAACACTATGAACAAAGATTGATAAATTAAACTTCATGAATTACAAACTTATTTATCTAAAGATACCATCAAGAAAGTAAAAAGTAAGCTACAGAGTGGGAGAAGATTCCTATAATATATAAAACACACTGTTTATCACTACAAAAATGACATACAATCCAAAAGATAAGAGTAAGTGACTTGTGTGATACTTCACAAAAAGGATATTTAAATGTTTAATAAACATATTCAAATGTGCTTAGTCTCAGTTGCTAATTGCAATTTAGGGATTGCAATTCAGGGAATTGCAATTTAAAATCACAATAAGATATTGCTTGACACCCATCAGAGCGACTAAAACACAAAGACTGACAAGTCCTAGTGTTGGAAAGGATGTAAAACACCTGGAACTTACATACTGTTGGTGGCATTGTATATTGGTAGAGTTGCTTTTGGAAGTAGTTTGGCATTATCTTCTAAAGTTGAACAAATATGTATCGCCTGACCCAGTATATGCCTAACTGAAATGCATACACATGTGCCCAAAAGACATGCACAAGAATATTCACTAGAGATGTGTACAAGGATGTTTAGCTTTATTTGCAATAAAAATAGCTGTAGAAAACCCAATGTCCATCTATACTAAAATGGATAAACGGCACAATATTTTTCTCTTTTAAGCAGTTTCCCTTTTCACAGTTCCAGTTATCTACAGATTAGTACAAGAGATTTTGAGAGAGACCACATTCACTAACGTTTATTACAGTATATTGTTAAAATTGTTCTATTGTATTATTAATTATTGTAGTTAATTTCTTATTGTGCCTAATTTATAAATTAAACTTTATCACAGGTATGTATGTATTGGGAAAAACATAGTATTTGTAGGGTTGTTACTATCCATAGTTTCAGGCATCCACTGGGGGTCTTGGAATGTATCCTCCATCCCCTGTGGATAAAGGGGTGGACTACTGTATATTCATATAATATCCTTTTGTATTTCAAAGTACACTGCAAGTAAAATAACTGAAATATAGCTCTATGGAATGAATGTTTGTGACCGAATCATGCAAATAATGCTAAGCAAAGGAGTCAGATATACCATTTATATAAAGTTCAAGAGCAAGTAAAACTAAACTGAAGTGTTAGGAGTCAAGGCCGTGTCTAACTTAGGAGAAGAGGGAAAAGGTAGTGATTGAGATGAGTATCAAGAGTGGCTTCTTGAGTACTGGCAACATCCTAGCTTTTGACTTACATAGGTATTTACTATGTGACAATTCAATGACATATATGTTTATTGGCACTTTTCTGTACATGAGTAATAAATAAAAACACAAAAGATTGAAAAATGCATGTAAAGCAAATACTAAACATGTATCATTTTCTTATTATCAGACAAAATATATTTTGAGGCAAATGGAATGATTAGACAGAAAGAGGGAATACTTGCCTTTGTATATGTAATATTTGAGATGCTTATTGTATCTTTAAGTAGAAATGTTGAGGAGTCAGGCAGATATAAGAGTCTAAAATTCACGGCAGAGGCTAGTGCAAGGAGTCATCAGCAACAGAAAGCATCCACATAGCCAAAGCCATAGAGGAGATAAGACATGTTGAGACTGTATCGGGATGAAATAGAAATTCAATGGTAGAGCCTGTGGGGTACTGGTTGTTAAAGAAGGAAGAGGCAAATTAAGTATAACTACCTAACTTGTACATTCTTCAGCAAATAGCATGTAAAGTTGCTTGTACTTTTGTTATCATTTCCACTTAGGCAATTTTTAATTACATTTTTTTCATATCTGCATTTGGAAGGCAATTTCATATGCCTACTTCCAGTGTCCAAGATAGCTCTACTGTGCTGAGACTGAGATTCCTCCTATCATTGCTTTCTGGTCCTGCAATTAATAGAATGCCAGGAACATACACTGTTACTAGAAT
>CAUYPO010085233.1:0-70380 GCA_963574435.1 Cheirogaleus major
AAAAACATGTTGTTCCCATGAATGCTGCTCGGCCCGTAAGATGGCTGGTTAGCCAGAGAAGGGTAAGATTCCTCAGGGAGGAACAACCTAAGACAGGCACAGCCACCAGGGGGCCAGCAAAGAGGAACTGGGGGATAGAAAGTACCCCCCCAGTGGCTGCCTTGTTCCCCGTGCATATCTTGGTCTGTAATCTGGGCCTGGCGCCTTAAGCGTTGCAAACTGCCAAGGACCTATGGTTTCGTACGCGAGCCAAGGTTTATCCTGCAAATGATATCAGAGGTTGAAGGGCATCTCTTGTGCTATGTCTAGAGAAACAGGTGCTGTTGACCCATGAAAAGTCACGTACCAAAAAGTAGCTGGGAAAGTAGCTGCGGGACGCTCGTCAACTTTAACAGTATAAAAATAAAACGACTGGTGCTTAAACCGCTGCAGTCTTGTACCATCTCTTGTGTCTGTGTGTTTCTTTCTAGGGCTGCAGTCTTGTCTTTCATGTTTATGTGTGTTTTTGTCTGTGTCTTTCTGTGTTCATCCCCCGTCCTATAATCGGATCACATTCAAGGTATCACCTCACCCCAGTTAAAATGGCACTTTTTATTAAAAATTCCAAAACAATAGAGGCTGGTGTGGATCCACAAGGAAGGCACACTTACACATTGTTGTAAGAGTGTTCATGAGGGGATTAACAAAATGTGCTATACGTATACTATGGAATACTACTGAACCATGAAGAAGGATGAATTAATGCCTTTTGAACAATTTGAATGGAACTGGAGACAATTTTCCTAAGTGAAGTATCTAAAGAATAGAAACACAAACCTCACATATACTCTCTATTAAATTGGAACCAACCAATGAGCACACACATGCACAGAGGGAAGTAAAAGTCATTGAAATCAAGCAGTGGGGAGGGGAAGGAGAGGACAACCAAAAACCTACCTAATGGGTACAATGAACACTTTCTGGGTGATAGGCACACTTATGACCCTGACTCAAGTATAACAAAAGCAATCCATGTAATTAAAAACATTCATATCCCCATAATATTTTGAAATAATAATTTAAAAAGAATAATAAAAAAAGAAAAAGTATCTAGACCAGGTCAGACATATTTCCTCAGCTAATGTAGGATTATTACAAGTCCTTCAGAGAAAAAAAGATTAGTAAAATATGTCAAATATTTCTAATTTAAAAATACCTCTAATAAAGAAATAAAAACAGATAATTTTCTAAATATCATAAATATACTTATCAAAAAAGGAAATATTAAAAGGTTATACTAAAAGCTTCCTCCAATAAGCCAGGAGCCCAACAAGCATGACTGAATATCACCAATAGTTTGAAGAGTTTAGCTCATGCAACAAATTTTTGAAAAGAGTTCATTAATTAATTAATTTTTTTGGAAAAGGAGAGAATAAACTATTATCATTTGCAGATGATATAATTTTATACCTATGCAATCAAAAAGAACTAAAGTAATTTTAGAACTAGTAAGTTCTATAAAGTGGCTCCATATGAAAATATACAAATATAAATTTGTATATGAATAAAAATATAAGAAAGTTGGAAAATAAAAAGAAAAATCTCTAATTCACATTAGCAACAAAATCTGGTAGTCACCTGGGTATAAATTTAACAAGAAAGAAATAAAATTATAAGAAGAAGCCCATACAGTCTTACAATAGGACAGATAGGGAGAAATATACCATTTTCATAAATGGAAAAACTTAACCTTATTCAAATATGAATCCTTTTCTAATTATTAGATAAATTTAATGCCATTCCAAAGAAAAGCTTGGCTCATTTTTTTTTCTTTTTGAAATCTAACAAGTGAACACTAAAGTAGGAAAATTTTGAAAAAGAATAATTAGAAAGTATGCGGCCAACCAAATATTTAAATGTATTTCCTTGTTATTGTGAATATAAAGTCTACTACAGATACAATAATGGAGAAATAGAATATTAGATTAAAATAAAGCTCAGAACATAATGTAAGTATATATTAGACTATAAATGATAAATATGGCATTTCATATCAGTGGGAAAGGATGTTTTATTCGATAAATAGTATTGAGACAATGAGTTGTCATATGACGAAAAGGAGTTGGATCCTTTTATCACACCTATTCCATAATAAATGACAGATTGCTTAAAATGTAAATGTGCAATATAATCATAGTGGAAAGAAATATAGGGGAAAATGTAAATGTAATCATAGTAGAAAGAAATACAGGAGAAAATTTTTATAATGGATGCAATACAAGTCAAAATAATAGATACCACTTTTTTGTGCATATCAGCTTGGCATAATTTAAAAGATTAGGATTGATTTAAAAGTGAGAAAACAGACATTATCCTATATTGTCAATGGGAGCCTAAATTGTTAAAAAAAATGTGCATATTTTATAACACAACAACCATATGAATTTATTCTATAAAACTGATGCCAAGAATATTAAGTCAAAAGTCTGTTTACAATAGTATAATACTGGAAATAACTTAAGAATCTGCTAGGGCCAGGCGTGGTGGCTCATGCCTGTAATCCTAGCACGATGGAAGGTCGAGGTGGGCAGATCGTTTGAGTTCAGGTGTTCAAGACCAGCCTGAGCAAGAGTGAGACCCCGTCTCTATTAAAAAACTAGAAAGAAATTTGCTGGACAACTAAAAAAAAAATATATATATATATGTATATATATATATATATATATTAGCCGGGCATGGTGGTGCATGCCTGTAGTCCCAGCTACTCAGGAGGCTGAGGCAGGAGGATCTCTTGAGCCCAGGAGTTTGAGGTTGCTGTGAGCTAGGCTGACACCAGGGCACTCTAGCCTGGGCAACAGAGTGAGACTCTGTCTCAAAAAAAAAAAAAAGAATCCACCAAGAAGTTAATAAACACATCATAATACAGCTATACAATGGAATACTGTGCAGTCACTAAAAAGAATGAGGAAGATAACCTGGAAATATGTCCTGAATATATAATTAAATGCTGAAAACAATCTTCTCACTATTATGTAGAGTATGGCTCTATTGATGGTTACTACAAGGAGAGCATCTATAATGGCTGACTCTGCAGCCCTCTACCCCTGTGTGTCATGTTCCTACAGTTACAGCAGGGTTTGTCTCCAGGAATAAACAGTGTTTGGGTCATAGAAATATGGCGGTAACTCAGATAGATAATGACCCTACAGAGGACTACACAACAGTTAGGGCCAGAAAACCAGTGTCTGAGACATTACTCTCATACTTTTAGTCTTACTGAAAACAATGTGAAGTATTGGAAGGTGATTCCACCCTTCCTCTGAAGCTGGCTACTAACAGTTTAGCAGAAGTTATAAACTATATAAATGAGTTTTGATGAAAATAAACACCATGAGAAAAAATGCAAAAGGAATTGTTAGTTCAGTAAAAATAATACTTAAGCAACCAGAAAAATACATAAAATAAAACTTATTTATCCTCAAAGTGATACAGACAGATATTTTATCTATGGAGTATGGATAGAAGATTCTGAAAAAAAAGTGAAATGTATAGTTGTTGAAATTAAACAAAAACAAAACAAACCTTAATATAAGGTCTGAATAGTCACAGCTTAAGAGAAAATCTGAGTTGGAAAAGGAAGATGGAAGAATTTTCCCAGGACAGATAAAAAATAGAAACAGTTTCAAAACAGAAAAACAGAAAAAGAACCACCAAGAGACAGAGAAAAATTTCTAAGAGGTCAATTTCCACCTAGTATGATTTCTACAAGAAAAAGAGAATAAAAAGGAACACATTTAATAAAAAATGAGGACATGACTGAGACAACAAGATGAGGTCACCATACAGTGTCCCACAGCAGGTCCTGAGGGAGACAAGTCTCAGCTATTGTCCCTCCTGCTGCAGTTGAAGAACTACTCCATATGTGCAGGGACCTGCTGAGTGATCTGCACCCATCTGAGCCAATGAGACAGGCTCATCAGCCTTTTAGGGTCTGTCCCATAAAGACCCTACAAAGGACCCAATGTCATCTCCAGCCCCTTTTGCTGCAGCTGGGGATCTGTCCAGCCTATGCAGTAATCTGCTAGGATGTTCTCCTATCTGGGCCACAGGGACGATGTTCTAGAGTCTGGTCCCTGGCTCGCTTTCCCACACAGGTCAGGGATGCTCCTAGGGTTTTCCACAGGTCCATCCAGGCTCTAGAGTCACACAAACCCAGACCCCTATTAGACTCACAGAAAACCTGAGCTTAGAGCATCCTCTAGTGCTGGGGCAACTGCAGCGGTCATGGGCTCAGGGAACAATCAGTCTGCTTAAAATCTCTGAAGAAGGACCATTACAAACAAAGCCAGACTTTGAAGACTGTAATAAATACCTAATCCTTCAATATGCAGATATTGTCATACCTCCTCACCAAAAGGACAAAATAAGGCATCGAAAATAGACCCTAAAGTAATCATGAGTGATCTCTCAGACAAAGAAGTCAAAATAACTGTTTTAAGGAAGCTCAAGAAAATAAACAAAGAAATAATTTAGAATTTTAACAGAGATTGAAGTGATTACAAAAACAGACATCTTTGTGCTGAAAAATACATAGAATAAAATTAAAAATGTATCCACAGCAGAACTGATCAACTAGAAGAATTAGTGAGCTTGAAAACAGGTTATGTGAAAATACACAAACAGAGGAGAAGAAAGGAAACAGAAAAGAAAGCTTATGGGATCTATGGAACACTATTATGAGCTACTATTTGGATAATTATAATTAAAGAGCAAACAGAAAGGCAAAGGGCTAGAAAGCTTATCTAAAGTATCCAAAGAAATAATAATAAAAATGTTTCTAAATGAGAAGAAAGATATAAATATCCAGCTATAGAAAGGTCACAGGTCACCAATCAGATTCACCACAAATAAGAACACCCCATAGTGCATTATAATAAAACTATCAAAGGTCAAAACAAAGAGAAGATCCTAAAAGCAGTGAAACAAAAGCAAGTAGCATATAATAGAGATCCAATATGCCTTGCAGTAGACTTCTCAGCAGAAATCTTCCAGGCCAGAAGGGGGTAGGACCAATACATTCAGAGTTCTGAAGGAAAAAAATCTGCAAACAAAGAATGCTTTATGTAGAAAACTATCTTTCAGAAATGAAGGAGGGATAAAGACTTTCTCAGACAAACAAAAGCTAAGGAAATTTATTGCTACCAAACCTGTCCTACAAAAAATGGTAATGGGAGTTCTTCAAACAGAAAGAAATGGACGTTAACATGATTGTTATTTTAATACTGTAGTCATGGTATATAAACCACTTATATCTTCAGTGTGAAACTAAAAAACAGAATTAGCAAAATTAATAATAACTACAATAATTTGTTGATAGACAATGTAAAAAATGTAAATTGTTACACCAAAAATTCAAAATGTGGCAGGAGAATGGAGTTAAACTGTACAGTTTTTAAATTTCTTTTCTTTTCTTTGCACAGTTATCAGTTTAAAATAACTCGTTATAACTATATTCTTATTTTTATAAAGCTCACAGTAACCACATAGTAAAAACCTATAATAGATATACTAAAAATAAAATGTAAGGATTCAAAACTTGCAACTAGAGAAAATCACTTAACCACAAAAGAACACTGTAAGAGAGAAATAAAGGAAGAAAGGATTTATAAAACAACTAGAAAAAAATAAGATGGCAGTAGCAACCTTTTACCTATCAATAATTACCTTGAATATAAATGGAATAAATTCTGCACTTAAAACATATAGAGTGTGCTGGGCACTGTGGCTCATGCCTGTAATCCTAGCCTGATGGGAGGTTGAGGTGGGTGAATCATTTGAGCTCAGGAGTTCAAGACCAGCCTTCGAGAGAGCAAGACCCTGCCTCTACTAAAAATAGAAAGAAATTAGCTGGACAAGTAAAAATATATATAGAAAAACTTAGCCAGGCATGGTGGTGCATGTCTGTAGTCCCAGCTACTCAGGAGACTGAGGCAGAAGGATTGCTTGAGCCCAAGAGTTTGAGGTTGCTGTGAGCAAGGCTGACGCCATGGCACTCTAGCCCAGGCAACAGAATAAGACTCTGCCTAAAAAAAAAAAAAAACCTATAGAGGGTATCATAGTCTATTTGTGTTGCTATAAAGCAATACCTGATCCCTGTTCCTGGGTAATTTACAAATAAAATTTTATTTGTATCATGGTTCTGCAGGCTGCACAAAAAGCATGGCAGCAATGTGTTCTTCTGAAGAGAGCCTCAGGAAGCTTCCACTCATGACAGCAGGCAAAGGGGCACCAATATGTGCAGAGATCACATGGTGAGAGTGGAGCAAGGTGAAGGGATGTTCCAGGCTCTTTTGAACAACTAGCTTTCATGGAAACTCACAGAGTAAGAACGCACTCACCCCCATGTTGTTTTGACACAAGGTTTGGAGGGTCGAATATCCAAATATTCAGAGGAGCTGAATGGATAAGAAAACAAGACCTAATTATATGCTACCTACAAGAGATTAACTTCACCTGTAAGGACACACACAGACTGAAAGTGAAGATATGGAAAAGATATTCCATGTAAATGAAACAATAAAAGAGCAGGAGTAGCTATGCTAATAGCAGATAAAAGTGACTTTAGGCAAAAAAACACAAAAAACAACATTTAAAAAAAATAACAAAGAAGATCACTGTACAATGGCAAAGGGGTCAGTAGGCCAAGAGGATATAACAACTGTATATGCACCCAACATAAAAACACCTAAACATACAAAACAAATATTAGGCTATTATGTATGGAATATCTGATTTCCTTAAGTACTAAGTTTGACAGTTGATATCTCTGACATTTCACTTTGACACTTTTGTTTTCTGTTTATTTGTTTATTTGATTTCTTATTGTGAAGGTACATTCTCATTCTTTTAAATGCATACTTTGGCTTGTGATTATATTTCAAATTTTTTTAGAGCAATTTTTGTGAAACCATGGATAAATAAAAAATTCATGTTATTTTTGAACATAAGTTCTGTCATGGAACCAATACAGTGCAGACAGTTTGATATATCAATGAAGTATTTGGGATGGATGTGGCTAATGAATGCATGGTACATCAATGGTTTGAGAAGTTCCATTCTGTTGACTTTTATTTTGAAAATGAGCCAGTGGATGACATGAGACCAAGATGGATAACGATAAGCTGAAAGTTGTAGTGGAAGTGAATCCATCTTAACCTAAGCGTGAATCAGCAGAAAGGTTCGACATTACTATTCCAACAATATTGGACCATTTGAAACAAATTGGCAAGGTAAGGAAGCTTGATAGATGGGTGTCACATACATTAAAATGAGCATCAGAAGAGAAATCATCTCAAAGCTTGCTTTTCCTTGCTGTTATGACATAAAGGCAAAGCATTTCTACAACATATTATTATATGTATAAAAAATAGATTATTTTTGACAATCACAAGTGTTTGGCAACATGGTTGGATAAAGATGAAGTGCCAAAACACAGTCCAAAACCAAATATTCATCAAAAAAAGCTAATAGTGTCTTATGGTCAGCACTGGTATTATCCACCAGAGCTTCATGAAACCTGGTCAATAGATCACAGCAGATGTCTACTGAAACCATTTGGAGGAAATGATGAGGATGCTTGGGATTAAGCAGCTGAGACTGGTCAATAGAGACAGGCCAATCCTCTTGCAAGACAATGCTCAACCACATGTGGCACAAACAATGCTGCTCAAACTACAGAAGCCAGACTTGGAAACTCTCTGTCATCTACCATATTCACCAGACCGTGCACCAACTGACTACTACTTCTTCCAGGCTTTGGGCCACTGCTTGCAAGGAAAAATATTCAATTCTCAACAAGTTGTGGAAAACACCTTTCATGATTTCATTGTCACTTGTTTCTCCAGACCTCTTTGTTGCTGGCATAAGCAAGCTACCATTATGATGGCAAAACTGTGTCTATAGTTTAGGTGCATACTTTGATTAATTGTACTACTTCTTGCTTTAGATATAATAAATGAAACTTTTAATTTGAAATTGGACATTTCATATTTAATGATCTAATATTAATAGATCTAAAGGGAAAAATGGACCACAATAAAATAATCATAGTGGACTTCACCACTCCATTTTCAGTAACGGACAGATTATTCAGACAGAAATCAACAAAAAACATCAGTGTTAAACTACACTCTAGACCAAATGTACCTAACAGACATTTATAGGACATTCCATCCAATAGCCATAAAATACACATTCTTCTCAAGAGCCCATGGAACATTCTACAGGATAGATATGTTAGGCCACAATACAACTCTTAACACATTTTTAAAAACTCAAAATCATATCAAGTATATTTTTATGACTGCAATGGAATAAAACTAGAAGTCAGTAACAGGAGGAACTTTAGAAACTATACAAATAGATGGAAACTAAACAATATGCTCCTGAATAACCAATGGGTCAATGAAGAAATTAAAAAGGAAATGTAAAAAATTTCTTGAGACAAATGAAAATTAAAACACTATATACTAAAACCTATAAGATACAGCAAAAGAAGTTCTAAGAAGAAAGTTTATAGCAATAAATGCCAACCTCAAAAAAGTAGAATGATCTCAAATAAAAAACTTAACATTGCACCTCAAAGAACTAGAAAAACAAGAACCATCTAATGTCAAAATTAGTAAAAAGAAAAAAATAATAAAGATCAGAGCAAAAGTAAATGAAAGAGAAGAAAGAGATACAAAAGACCAATGAAATAAATAGTTGATTTTTTGAAGTAATAAACAAAATCAAAAACCTTTAGTGAGGCTGAGAAAGAAAAAGATGACTCAAATACATAAAATCAGAGATGAAAAATAAGACAGCACAACCAATACCACAGAAATTCAAAGGAAAATTAGGGACTATTATGAACACTATACATCAACATATCAGAAAACTTTTAATAAATGGATAAATTCCTAGACATATACAATCTACAAAGATTGAGTCATAAAGAAATAGAAAATCTGAACAGATCATAAGTGAGTAACCAAATTGGATCAGCAATAAAAAGTCTCCCATCAAATAAAAGCCCAGGATCAGATGGCTTCACTGCTGAAGTCTACCGTATTTTTAAAGAAGAATTAATACCAGTTCCTCTCAAATTATTCCACAAAATTGAAATGGAGAGAATTCTTTTAAACTGCTTCAATCAGCAAGCATTATTCTGATACCAAAACCAGACAATGACATCACAAAAAAAGAAAAGCATAGTTTACTGATGATTAGAGATACAAAAATCCTCAACAAAATATGAGCAAACCAAATCTAACAGAACATCAAAAACATTATTCACAATGATCAGGTTGGATTCATCCCAGGGATGCAAGCATGGTTTAACATATGCAAATGAAATAAATGTGATATATCACTTTAATAGAATAAAAGACAAAAATCATATGATCATCCCAATAGATACAGAAAAAACATTTGATAAAATCTAACATTCATTCATGGTAAAATCCCTAAACAAATTAGATACAGAAGGACATACTTCAACACAATAAAACCACATATGACAAACCCACAGTTAACAACATCATACTGAATGGGGAAAAGTTGAAAGCCTTTCTTCTACACTATAGAATACAACAATGATGCCTATTTTGATCACTTTTATTCAATAGAGTACTAGAAGTCCTAACCAGAGCAATTAGGCAAGAAAAAGAAAAAAATGAATTCAAATTGGAAAGATGGAAGTCAAACTTCCCCTGTTTGAAGATGACATAATTTTAAATATAGAAAACTCTAGGGACTCCACCAAAAAACACTGTTAGAACTAATAGATTTAGTAAACTTGCAGGATACAAAATCAACATTCAAAAGTCCGCAGTGTTTCTCTATGCCAACAGAGAATTGTCTGAAAAAGAAACCAAGAAAGCAATACCATTTACAATAGCTAAAAAACAAAAATAAAAAAATAGTTAAGCATACATTTCCAAGGAGATGAAAGATACCTACATTGAAAACTATAAAATATTGATGAAAAAATAGAAAAGGACACTGATAAATGGAAAGACATTTCAAGTTCATGTATTAGATGAATTAATATTGTTAAAACGTCCATATTATCCAAAGTGATCTACAGATTCAGTATAATCCCTATCAAAGTACCAATGACATTCATCACAGAAATAGAAAAAAAATCCTAAAATTTGTATGTAACCACAAATAACCAAAGAAATCTTGAGCAAAAGAACAAAGCTTGGGGCATTATACAACTTTAAACTATACTACAATGCAATAGTAACTCAAAAAACATAATGTTGGCATAAAAAACAGATATAAACCAATGGAACAGAATAGAGAATCCAGAAATAAATCCAAACATTCACAGCCAGCTGATTTTCAACAAAGATGCCAAGAACACACATTGGAGAAAGGACAGTCTCTTCAATAAATAGTGTGGGGAAAACTGGATCTCCATATACAGAAGAATGAAACTAGACCCTTATCTCCCACCACTTAAAAAAATCAACTCAAAATGAATTAAAGACTTAAATGTATACCCAAAACTATAAAACTACCAAAGAAAACAGAGGAGAAATGCTTCATGACAGTGGTTTAGGCAAGGATTTTTTGGATAAGACCTCAAAAGCACAGGCAACAAAAGCAAAAATATATAAGTGGGATTACATCAAACTAAAAGGCTTCTATACAACAAAGGAAACAATCAACAGAGTAAAGAGACAACCTACAGAATGGGAGAAAATATTCACAAGCTATATAACTGACAAGGGGTTAATATCCAGAACATACAAGGAACTCAAATAATTCAATAGCAAAAACACCAAATAATTTGATTAAAATGGGCAAAAGGTATAAAGAGATATTTTTTAAAAGAAGACATACAAATTATAACAGGTGTATGAAAATATGCTGGATATTACTAATCATTAGGGAAATTCAAATCAAAACCACAATGAGATTATCAATCACCTTACCCTAGTTAGAATGGCTATTATCAAAAAGACAAAAAAAAAAAAAAAATGCTGGCAAGGATGTAGAAAAAGGGAAAGTCTTATACACTGTTGTTTAGAAGGCAAATTGAAGCAGCCATTATAGAAAACAGTATGGAAGTTCCTCATAAAATTAAAAATAGCACTACCCTAAGACATAGCAATCTGTATTTTGCGTGTATATCTAAAGGAAATTATATCAATCTGTTGAAGACATATCTACACTGCAGTAGTAGTCACAATAGCCAATATCAGAACTACCTAAATACCCACCAAGAGAGGAAAGGATAAAAAAAAATGTGGTATATATACACAATGGAATAATATTCAGCCATAAAAAGAATGAATCCTGCTATTTGCAACAACATGGCTGAACCTACAGGTCATTATGTTAAGTGAAATAAGCCAAGCACAGAAGGACAAATACCGCATGATTTCACTTACATGTGGAATCTAAAAAAGTTGATCTTATAGAAGTAGAGAGTAGAATAGTGGTTACCAGAGGCTAGGGAGAGTACAGGGGAGGGAAGAATGGGGAGAGATTGTCCAATGGGGATAAAGTTACAATGAGATAGGAGGAATAAGTTCTCATTTTCTATTGCACAGTAGAGTAATTATAGTTAAAAATAATGTATTGTATATTTCAAAATAGCTAGGAGAGATTTTGAATGTTCTCACCACCAATAAATGGCAAGGGTTTGAGGTGATGTACATTCTAATTACCCTGATATCATTACATGATGTATGCATGTATCACAACATTACACTGTACCCCATAAACATGTATATTCATTATGTATCAACTAAAGACAAAATGAAACAAAAATCAGGAAGGATATAATCACAAAACAACTTATAGTGACTACAGTGAAGTGAAGTTAAAGAGGGATGAGAATAGGTAAGGAATATTTTTAGTGGTTAAAAATGTAAAGATCATGAGTGATTTAGAAAGTTTGTGTGTAATAAAAAATTGTGTATAGAAACTATGGGCTTAGTTAGTCACAGAAATATATTTTTATTATTTTGTAAAATCTTAAGTGAAAGAATCCCTGCAGTTATCTTTCTAGATAGCTACCCAGATCAGGTGGTCCTTTTCTGGCTATTAGAATCACTAGTCTACTGGCCAAAGATAGTAAAACCAAATAAGCGGAACCTCTTAAAAATTCTATCTTAATGAGAATTATTCTATCTTATATACTATGAGTTAAATAATGTCATCACTATAATTCTTCCTATTCTGATTTTAGCAAAACAGGTGACAATTGTTAACACAAAGAACTTGCTTGGCTCCGCTATAATCATTCTCGTACTTGTTTGTTTAGTATATTGAGTGTCAAAATAGATGTGACGTGAGAGGCCAAGTCATCATAACAAGAAGTGGAATCTTGTAGAAATATCCAGATGATTCAGGGAGATCTCCTACTAATCATCTTAAGCATTTAGTGTAAATGATAGATTTGTTAACAT
Source organism: Cheirogaleus major (assembly GCA_963574435.1). Taxonomy (NCBI): domain Eukaryota; kingdom Metazoa; phylum Chordata; class Mammalia; order Primates; family Cheirogaleidae; genus Cheirogaleus; species Cheirogaleus major. Next base: position 12,447 of record CAUYPO010085233.1, read on the forward strand.
ACTATAATCATTTCCTAGTTCTTTTTGATTCTTATAGCTGTAATATTATCTTAAATAAAGAATGACAATCTCATCTTCATTTTACTTTACAAGTCACTTTCAGACAAAATAATGAAATAGATTTCCCTATCTATGTAATTAACAAGAGTATGAGAATTTTTATGGTGAATTTGTTGAAGGGGCATCAGATGGGGCTTCATGCAATTTCACTTACCACTTTCACCATTATCAATCTTTGCTTTAAGATCATATTTTGGGATTCACAGATCAAACATAAACATTCTCACCTCATGCCAAAGTATAAGAATACCATAATTTCCTGTTACCAAGTAATCAATGGGCTTGCTGCCTACTGCACATAGAAGCCAATTCAATGGCACTAGCCTTTGAGAAAATAAAAGCTTTATTGCAAGTCCACTGGTCAGGAGAAAGGAGGAAATGCTCAAATCAATCTACCTGAGCTGGAGGCTACGTTAGGTTTTATAATCAGACGGTAATAAAATGTGGCTGGCTCTTGCAATGGGATGATGCCAGTAAGTGTGATCTGACTGGATCTTGCGATATGGTGATACCAGGGTCTCAATGATTGGATCCTGGGTCCTGCCATATGGTATCCACCTCTTAATTCAGTCCCCACTCCTCAATCTTGTCTGAGCACTTAGGTTCCATCCATAGTTGCACACTTGGTTCATCTGGGCATGTTCAGATTATGTGACCTTCAACCTGGGGATCCATGGCAACTGAAAAATAACTCACAACTTGGTTACATAAAAATTGTGCCAGATTGGTCTGGTGCTGTTACATTTCCATATCTATTTACAAAGAAAGAAAAATAAAATAAAACAAGCTATTTGAGAATGGCACCCATGATGGAATTGGTTCCAGGATGTAGAGGCCTGAGCAGACTGAGGTAACAAGATCACCACGAGCAGTGCTGACAAGGGAGGTGAGTGAGAACAATGGACAATGTCCACTTAAATTTTGTGTCTAGTGATAAAGTTTGGTTTTTCCATAGGGTGATATCAGAAAATGTCTGAAGTTTAAATAAAACCACTAATCTGCAGTTTTTGAAATTCTTTTATGGATTGACAATTAATATGGGAGTCAACAGTCATAAAAATTCTGGAGGTGGAAGAATCCAAGGTAAAGAATAAATTATTTCAATAACAGTTTCTTAGCACTGGAAGTTCCTTAACCTAGCAGCTTCTTGAAAGAAATGTCTTAAGCTAATGTATGCATAAGCAGAAGATCTCTCTGAATTTTTCAAATAGTTGCTTCACTGCTTTGCTTTCCTCCTGTTATGAAGGCTTGACCTCCCAAATGACATTCATTCTACCAACATCACCAAAACTAAATAAAAAACAAATAAAAGCAAGTAATGTCAATCCTGAAGTGATGTGAACGGTGACAGATTTTTTTTTCTGTATTTACTTAAAACAACTCCAAAGCCTCAGTTCCTTCATTGTCAGGTTTTAGAGGTTTAGCCCTTTTAGAGGGAAAACGGTCTGTCCCGCTGTTCCTCTGCAGGTGATGGAACGCTATAAAGCTCTATTATCTTGAAAGCACTTCTTTGGTAATTCTCAAGACCTCATTTCTCAATCCAGCAGTGTTGTTGAGCAACTGCATGTGTTCTTCAGAATTAGAATTACTGTCCACAGGGAATCTGGCTCCCTGCCCCTTTTAAGTCCTTTTCTATGTACTTTTGAGACAGAACATTTGGAACATGACCCATGTAAAATGTCATATATCTGAGAAAAAGCTTTCACTTATCCAAAGGCAGTTGTGGTACAAAAAAAAAAAAAAATTTACAAAGCAAGTTTTGATTGCCTTAAACATCTCTGTGCCATTTTCTAATCTAAATGTTGGGTGTTGTCCCCATCTCACCCATCAGGAGTCCAGTGGTCTTTCTCTCCTTCTCCCATCATTCAAAGACTGATTTAATATTAACCATCTACATTTTAGTGTGAATGAATTTAATCATTGTTTCTGAATAATTTACTTTTAAACCTTGTTTCTAATTGTTTAAAGATATTTTTCCTCATTAAATTAATTTTAAGCATCATATAAAACTTGGGGGCAGGAATGCGCCTTCCTTTTACACAGAAGTTTGTGATTCCTCTGTTTGCAAATTGTTCACTAGAATAAAGTCTGTTGTCCTCCAAATTTCTTTTCTGGGAACTTTGGTTAAAATAAATAAATAAATAAACAAACAAGCATGAGGGCAATTATGAATTCTCATTGTATTCATGGTCTTTTCTCTTGTGTGAAAGAGAAAACAAATGGAAGCCAGACTGGACCATGGTGGTGACCAAGGGAATCCAGAGCAGATTGGGAGCAGAATATTGTGGGTCCAGGCAGTATGCATCCTTCAGAGCTTCCACACCCTGAGTGCACCTGCTTGTGTGCCATTCCTCCTACACTTATTTCCTTTTCTCTAGTCCTGTCCATTGGCTTTCTTTACCCTTTATCATTCTCTTTCTCATATTCTCTCTAATATGTCAGGGATCAAAACTCATTTACCCTGTGCTTTCATCCATCCTCAGGTTTACCTAAACCGCTAGGGGCTTAGAGGGCACCACATCCACATGGCCTAAAAGTTCTGCTTCCTTAAACCCTTCAATGTACAAATTACCTGTATTGGAATTGCTGACTATAGAAAAGGGTCAGGAATATCTGAGAATGAGAATTGTGAAATGACCAAGAAAAGGAAGATAAGAACATTGGTCTTCAAATCTGAAAGGCAAAATATATATATGAATATTTCTCCTTCTTCCCTTCCTTCCCACTACCTCCAAACCCTGAAGAGCCAGAGATAACCTGGGGCAGGAAGCAGCAAAGCTCAAAGCAGGGAAAGAGAGAAAAGTCCAACAACAAACTCCTCTCCCCTTCCACATTGTGGTTTCCAAGCTATAGCAAGCAGAGTTGAGAAAGGTTATTTAGCTATACATGTAGAGTTCATATTAATACACTGGATTGAGTCTATTGCTAAGATAATACTGTTTTGATTTTGAAGGTGGTCAGAATTCTATTATAATCAAAAAGAACAGAAAAGTTATAGGATAAGTTCGAGATATCAGATAGGATGAACAACAGAACTGCAGTGAGAGAAACAGAGGCAATGTCATCAGCATACACCCTGAGGACAAGTGCATGCCACCACACTTTGGCATAAGCTGTATGTAGTTTGTTTTCATTGAAAAGGAGGCAAGTTTGAGAGAGAATTATGTCTGTGGAGTAAGATGGCAATGGCACTAATATTTCTGTTGTTTAGTTTGTCATTGGTTTTGGAGAGAGCAAATGTAATCCAGAAACTAATGTATTTGTTATGATGAATACTAAAGAGTCAAAAAGTGCTCAGTATAATAACTAGTGAAATATCAATAATTTACATTAAAGCTCAATGTAGGAGAAAAATACAAAACTATATCAGCAGCCTATTGTAAAAAACTAATCTCCAGCCTGCGGAGGAGATAGCTTTGAATTGAAGGAGAAAAGTCCCTGGGAGCTGCTCTAGGCTAAGATGAGGAGAGGAAAAGAGTTTTAAGGTGTCTGAGAAAGAGCATCTCTCCTCTTTAATGAATTACCGAAGAGGAGAAATATCAGTAGAATTATTTGGGAGAATGGCCACAAAGCAGCTGTGTGTGTGTATATACAATTTCTTTATCCATTCATCTGTCAATGGACATAGTTTGTTTCCATATCTTGGCTATTGTAAATAATGTCGCAGTGAACGTGGGAGTGTAGATATCTCTACAAGGAGCTGATTTCATTTTCTTTGGGTATACACCAAAAAGAGGGATTGCTATTTTTAATTTTTTGAGGAACATTCATAATGTTTTCTATATGGCTGCTCCAACTTACCTTCCCACCAAGGGTATAAGAGCTCCCTTTTTCCACACCCTTGGCAACACTTGTTTTCTCTTGTCTTTTGGATATAGCCATTCTAACAAGTATGAGGTTGTATCTGATTTACATTTTCCTGCTGATTAGTGATGGTGAGCACCTTTTCATATATTGGTAGACATTTTTATTTTTTCTTTGGGAAAATGTGTATTCAAGTCTTTTGCCAATTTTAATCAGATTGTTTTTTGCTATTGAGTTATATGAGTTCCTTATGTATTTGTATTTTGTTTTTTAGACATCCAGTTGGTACCAATTCTTATATATTTTAGATATAAACCCTTTATCAGATATATAGCTTGAAACATTTTCTCCCAATTCATAGGCTTTTTAATTTGTTGATTGTTTCCTTTGCTGTGCAGAAGAATTTTAGTTTGACGTAGTCCCATTTGTTTATTTTTTGCTCGGTCCCAATTTGTGTGTGTATGTTTTTTGTTTGTGTGTTGGTTTGTTTTTGTTGATGTTGTTGCCTGACCTTTTGGTGTGATATACAAAAAATCACAACTGAGACTGATGGGGAGGAACTTTTCTCCCATGTTTTCTTCTAGGAGTTGTTGCAGTTTAAGGTCTTACTTTCAGATATTTAATCCATTTTGAGTTGATTTTTGCATATGATGTAAGATAAAAGTCCAATTTATTCTTTTACATATGGATATCCAGTTGTGTCAGAACCATTAATTAAAGAGACTGTTCTTTCCTCATTGTGTCTTCTTGGTGCCCTTGTTAAAAAGTAGTTGACCATATATGCTTGGGTTTATTTCTAGGCTTTCCATTCTGTTCCATTGGTCTATATATCTGTTTTAATATAAGAATCATACTGTTTTGATTACTACAGCTTTGTAATATAATTTCAAATCATTAAATCTGATGTCTCCAACTTTGTTTTTCTTTCTCAAGATTGTTTTGGCTATTCGAGGGTCTTTCATGGTTCCATATAAATTTTTCTATTTATACAAAGAATGCCATTGCAATTTTGATAGACATTGTGTTAAATCTGTATATATGTTGGCCTTCTGTATCTTCGAGTTCTGCACTTGTGGATTCAGCCAACCATGAATCAAAAATATTTGGAAAAATAAAATAATACAAATAAAATAAATACTGTAGAACAACTATATACATAGGATTTACATTCTATTAGGTATTATAAGTAATCTAGAGATGACTTAAAGTATATGAGGGAGGTGTGTAGGTTGTATGCAAATACTACTCCATTTTATATAAGGGACTTGAGCATCCATGGATTTTGTTATCCACAGGGGTGGAGAGAGAACCTGGAACTAAGCTCGCACGGGCACCAAGGAACAACTGTACTGTTTTGTGCTGAATGGACATTTTAGCAATTTTAATTGTTACAATTCATGAACATGAGATATCTTTTCATTTATTTGTGTCTTCTTTAATTGCTTTCATCAATGTTTTATAGTTTTCAGTGTACAGATCTTTCATCTCTTTGACTAAATTTATTTTTATGGATTTTATTCTTTTTGATACTATCATAAAAGGGATTTTTAAAATTTCAATCATTATTGGTCTAAAGAAATACAACTGATTTTTCTATGTTGATTTTATATCCTGCAAATTTATTGAGTCTGTTGTATCTGTGCGTGTTTACAGCCGTTAGGTTTTCCACATATACGGTCATGTGATCTGTAAGTAGAGACAATTTTACTTGTTTTCCAATTTGGATGCCTTCTAAGTCTCTTTCTTGTTTGATTGCTCTTGCAATTATTTTCAGTGTATGTTAAATAGAAGTAGTGAGAGTGGGCATCCATGCCTTGTACCAGATCTTGGAGGGAAAAAAGTCCTTCCAGATTGATTGTGATGTTAGCTGTGGGCTTTTCATAAATTGCCTTTATTATGTTGAGGAAATTCCCTTTTATACTTAAATTGTTGAGAGTTTTAGCCAAGAAAGGATATTGAACTTTGTCAAATGCTTCCACTGCATCTATTGAGATGATCATGTGATTTTTATCTTTTATTCTGTTAATGTGGTATGACACATTGATTTTCATATGTTGAGCCATTCTTGTATCCCAGGGAGAAATCTCGCTTGGTTATATATATATAATCCTTTTGATGTGTTGTTGAATTTGGTTTGCTGATATTTTATTGATGAGTTTTGTATCTGTGTTCATCAGAGACATTGGCCTGCAGTTTTATTTCCTTGCAAAATCTTTGTCTGGCTTTGATATCAAGATGATGCTGGCCTCATAAAATGAATTTGAAAGTATCCCCTCGAGTTCTATTTTTTTTTTCTTTTGGAAATGTTTAAGAAAAATTAGTATTAATTATTTCAATGTTTTCTAGAATTCAGCCATTAAGCCATCCAGTCCTGGGATTTTCTTTATTTGTATATCTTTATTTCTATATCTTTATTTGTTATTGGTCTGTATAGGCTTTCATTATTTTTTTCCTGATTCAGTGTTTCTAGGAATTTATTTGTTTCCTCTAGGTTATCCAATTTGTTGGCATATAACTGTTCATAATTGTCCCTTATAATCCTTATTTCTCAGATATCTATTGTAATGTCTCCACTCTCATTTCTTATTCTATATATTGAGTCTCTTTTTTACTTAGTCTAGAATAGTTTATGTGTACTCTATTTTTTCAATAAATCAACTCTTAGTTTTGTAGATTTTTCTATAGTTTTTATATTCTCTATTTGATTTATTTCTGCTCTGGTATCTATAATTGTCTTCTTACTACTTACTTTAAGTTTTGTTTGTTCTTCTTTTTCTAGTTCCTTGAGGTGTAACATTGGGTTGTTTGATATTTTCCTTCTTTTTCAATGTAGGCACTTATAGCTATAAAATTCTCTCTTAGAACTGCTTTTGCAGCATCCCCTAGGTTTCAGTATATTGTGTTCCCAACTTTGTTTGCCTCAGATTTTTAAAAATTTTTCTTTTTTGATTTCCTCGTTTACTCACTGTTTGTTCAGGAGCATGTTGTTTAATCTCCACATACTTGTGGATTTTACAGTTTTCTTCATGTTATTGATTTCTAGTTTCATACCATTATGGTCAAGAAATACAGGGTGTCCCAAAAGTTACCATATATAGGGAAAGTGAGAAATTGTAGCTAAATGTATCTTTATTTACAAAATATTCATTACAAAATTTTTCCTTTGTATGGAGACTTTGGGACACCATGTATATGTGATATGATTTCAATCTTTTAAAAATTTATTAAGACTTGTTTTGTGGCCTAATATGTTGTCTATTCTGTAGAATATTTCACATACACCTGAGAAAAAATGTGTATTCTGCTAATGTTGGATGGAGTGTTATATGTCTATTTGTGTATTTGTTCTAAAGTGTAATTCAATTCTAATGTTTCCTTATTGATTTTCTGTCTAGATGATCTATTATTGATAGTGGGATATGGAAGCCCCATACTGTTATTGTATTGTTGTCTATATTGTTGTCTATTTCTTCCTTTTGTTCTGTTAATATTTTATATATTTAGGTACACCAATGTTGGGAGTATATTTATTTATAATTATTGTATCTTCTTGATAAATTGACCCCTTTATTATTATATAATGGCCTCCTTTGTCTCTTGTGACAGTTTTTAACTTAAAATATATTTTGTCTAATGTAAGTATAGCCACCTTTGCTCTCTTTGGGTTACCATTTGCATGGAATATTTTTTTTCCTCCCTTCAGTTTCAGACTATTTGTGTCATTAAAGCTAAAGAGTGTCTCTTAAATCAGCATATAGTTGAGATATGTTTTTGTTTAATCCATTTGGTCACTTTAAGATTTTTGATTGAAAAATTTAATCCATTTTTTACATTTGAGGTAATTATTAGTTGTTAAGAACTTACTACTGCAATTTTGTTAATTGTTTTCTTGTTGTTTTGTATACATTGTGTTCCTTTCTTCCTCTCTTATTTTATTTCCTTGTGATTTGGTGATTTTTGGGTATTCTTTGATTCCTTTATCTTTTCTGTACCTACTATAGGTTTTTCTTTGTGGTTGTCATGATGCTTACATAGAACATTTTATAGATAGCAGTCTATTTTATGCTGATAACAATTTAACTTCAATTGTATAAAAAGTTCTACACTTCTACTCTCCTTTCATGTTTTATGTTTTAGACGTTATAATTTACATATTTTTATATTGTGTACCCCTTACCAAATTATTATAGCTGCCATTGTTTTTGATAGTTTTGTCTTTTAATCTTATACTAGAAATATAAGTGATTTAAACACCACCATTACAGTATTGGATAATTCTTTATTTGATGATATATTTACCATTACTAGTGAATTTTATACCTTCAAATGCTTTCATATTAGTAGTAGGTCCTATAATTTCTATTTGAAGTGTTGAACTGCCTCAGCTATTACATGTGTGGGAAAGCCTTTATTTCTCCTTCATTTCTGAAGGATATCTTTGTTGGATATAGAATTCTTGCTCACCATTTTTTTTCTTCTCACTTTGAATATACCATTCCATTTTCTCCTGGCCCATGAGATTTCTGATGAGAAATCTGATAGTCTAACAGTGATTTCCTTGAATATGACATGTCATTTTTCTCTTGTTGTTTTTAAATTTTCTGACTTTTGAGAATTTGATTATCTTGTGTCTCACTGAGGCCTCTTTGGGTTGAACCTGTTTGGGGACCTTTGAATTTCATGATTCTGGATGTCCATATGTCTCCCAGGATTGGAAAATTTTCAGCCATTATTTCTTTAAATAAAGCTTCCTTGCCATTTCTCTTCTCTTTAGATTCCCATAATGTGTACATTGGTTTGTTTAAGGGGGTCCCCTAAGTCTAATAGGCTTTCTTCATTCCTTTTTTATTTTTTCCTTTGATTGGATACAAGTTGAGTATCCCTTATCTTAAATGCTTAGTACCAGAAGTGTTTTAAATCTTGGATTTTGTAATATTTGCATTATGCTTACCAATTCAACATCCATAATCCAAAAATTCAAAATCCAAAATGCTCCAATGAACATTTCTTTTGAGCATTGTGTTGGCATTCAAAACGTTTCAGATTTTGAAGAATTTTGAATTTAGGATTTTCAGATTAGGGATACTCAACTTGAAATTCCAAATGACCTGTCTTCATGTTTACAGATTCTTTCTTCTATTTGATCAAGTCTGCTGTTGACACTTTCTCTTGCATTTTTCATTTCATTCATTTCATCCTTCAATTCTAGAATTTCTGCTTGGTTCTTTTCTCATGACTTTTATAAAGAAAAATAAATTATTTGTCATTCCTTTTTAGAAAATGTGTAGGCCAATTACTTTGGAATTATTATGTTCCTTTAGTGGTGTCATATTTCCTTTCTTTTTCATGTTTACTGCGTTCTTGTATTGATATCTGTGCATTTGATGGAACATTTATCTCTTTCAGACATTAAAGACTGGATTTAGTGAGGAAAGAATTTCACCTGTGAGTGGGTGCAACAGCACTAATTGTGTGGGGTAGCAGCTCTGGTTCCAGGAAGGTACAGTGGTGTAGTCTCTGTGCAGCTCCATCAGCTGAGCCCATCATCAGTGAAGACAGCTGGAGTATCAATGGCCAAAACTTCAGGTATCTGTGGCAGTGGCAACAGCAATGTACACTATTGAGGTCCTCAGTAGCAAAGGCTCTTGGGTTTCCCTTGCTCTCCTTTTCCATACAGGTGGGAGATCTAGCCAACAGGATCCCTCTTGGTGCCAAATCTGGTGTAGCCCACAGGCAGCCATAATGGTACTAAGTTCTAGAGTACAGGTGCTCAGAGCCACTGCTATGCTTGGTTCCTGGGCTCAGGAGCTTGTGGACTACTGTAACACCTGGATCCTGTTGAGCAGGTAGATGTGCTGAAGCATGGGGATGTATAGATCACCAACAGAGCCAGGGTCTAGGACTCTGAGACACATCTCAGTGGCTTGGGCCTGGAAATGCATGATGTAATGGTAGCTTGGACCCTGGGGGAAAGAAGATAGGAGCAATATAGCTCACAGATAAAGAGGTGCTCTGGCATCTCAGGTCCTAGGTGGAAAGGCACAGCAGCAACTCTGGTCCTATGGATGTTAGGACACAGCTGTGACTCCAGCTCCAAGGAGCAGTTAGCAGTGCTTGGGCAGCTGGGGTGGGACACTTCTGTGTTGGCACAGGCCCTAGGGGATGGGGTCCAGTAGCAGTGAGGCCCCAGGGATGATGGGATGTGGTAGTGACTCAGGTCTCAGAGTTTGTGTGTCTCCATAGCAGCTTTGACCCAGGTTTCAGGGCACAGTGGCAATAAACCCCAGGAATGGTGGGGTGCAGTGGTGGCTCAAGCTGTGGGGGCAAGGTACAGTACAGTAGTGACTCCAGTCCCTGGGAAGGCAGAGTGTTACCACAACTCATGCCATAGAGGATGGAGCTCAGGGGTGGTAAGGCCTTGGATATGTTGGAACACAGCGGCAACCCAGGCTCCAAAGGGTATGATGCAACAGCAACCTGGTCCCAGGGTAGCCATGGACCTGTGGCAGCTTAGCCACAGAGGGTGGGACACAGTGGTGACTCAGGCTCCAGGGGATCAGAGCACAGCAGAATAGTGACCACAGTCATTGGAAAGATGGGATGCCACAAAAGCTCAGGCCCTGGGGGAGGGGGCACAGGGCATAGCACAGTGATCACACCAGTCCCTAGAATGGTGGGGTGCTAAAGCAGCTCTGATTCTAGGGGCCTGGCTGAGTCTGGTCTCTGGGAAAGCAGAACTTCACAGCAGTTCAGGCCTCAGAGTGTGACACCGCAGAGCAGTAACTCCAGTCCCTGGGAGGTGGGCAGAGCATCAACTCAGGCTCCTGGAGGTACAGTGGCAGCTCCAGTCCCTGGGTAGGTAAGGTGTGTAGCAGATTAAGCCCTGAAGGCAGGGCTATGCAGCAATTGCTCCAATCCCTGGGTAGACAATGTGCCACAGCAACTCAGGCTCTGAGGGGTGAGGGGAGGCAGGGCACTGTGGCAGCAGGACCACTGGAAAGGTGGAGCACAGTGGAGACCCAGGCCTATAGCAGCAACTTGGGCCCATGGATGGTGGGGATCTGGGCAGGCTAAGCTCCAGGTAGTGAGGTGCAGTGGCAGCAGGGTTCCAGGCATGGAGGGGCACAGTGGCTATTCAGGACTGAGAGCATGGTGCAGTACAGTAACAACTCCAATCCTAAGATGTCACAGCACCACAGCAGCAGCTGGGGCCATGAGGCAGAAAGAACAGACTTATTTCAGGAGGCAGTGCTGTAGCATGGACTGCAGGCAGTTCCTTTTTTGGGGCTCAGTGCTGGTAAAGACTACAGGGAGCCCCAGTTGTGAATGCTGCAGGTGTCTGTGGTAGTAATGGGGGCCACTGAAGTCCTTCTGCTGAAATTTTCCATGCAGGGGGAAATCCCTCTTGGCTCTGAGCTGACCCAGAATAAATAATGGAGTGGCCCAAGCAAGGTGTTCCCTACCCTTTTCTATGCAGCCCGCCTTAATTTCTGTGCTCCATAAGGCCTGCGTTACTCTTTTGCTGTACTCTTGAGCTCTCCCTTAGCTATTTTCTTTTCATGTCGTTTATTATTCATTGTTTTTGTTGTCTTTGTTAGGGAGATGAACATTGGGACCTCCTAGTTTGTCATTTTGCAGATGTCACTTCCTTTGTATTTTCACTTTTTTTAATGAACCCAATTGATAAATAGTTTTATTTGTTTTTTACTATTTCCTGAAGTATAAATTACATATGTGGTACATTAAATTTTAGAAATCTTAAGTGTACAGTTAAATAATTTTTACTTATGTATATACCTGTGTAATCACCACGCGTATAGAACATTTATGAGCCCAGCAAGCTTCCTTGTGTCCCCTCCCTATTAATACTTTCTTTAAAAGTAACTAGTATTCTGACTTCTAGCCTGATAGATTAGTTTTGTCTGCGTATTAGTCCAATTTATGCTGTTATAACAGAATACCTAACACTGGAATATTTACAAAGAACAGAAAGTTCTTTCTCACAATTCTGGGGGTTGGGAAGTCCAAGGTCAAGGCAGCGGCAGGTTCAGTTTCTGGTGAGGGCTGCTCTCAATTTCCAAGATGGCAACTTGAACACTGCATCCTCCTCAAGGGAATAATGTTGTATCCTCACAAGGAAGAAGGCAGGAGGACAAACAGGACAAACCCCCTTTTCAATCCCTTTTATAATGACAGAGCTCTGATGGCCTAAATATCTTCCAAAAGAACCCACATTCCAACATTGTTGCATTGAGGACTGAGTTTCTAACACATTAATTTTGGGGACACATTCAGACCACAGCAGCCTCTGGTAAATGTGATATGAATAGAAACATACAATATTTACTTATGTGTCTGGCTTCTTTTGTTCAGTGTTTTGTTGATATTCATCCATATTGTTTTGAGTATAGGTGGTTCATTCTTTACCACAATTCATTCATTCATATGTTGGTGACCATTTGGTTTGTTTTTAATGATGTGAACATTAGAATTATAAATAAAGGTGCTGTGGATATTATTGAATGCATGGATCTGCTTAGTTATAGTATAGCATTTGTTTTCAATTAGTAGATACTACAACAAATTTACAAATAGCAGTTTCAATTTACACAAGCACCAGTAATATATGAGTGTTCCAATTGTTCCACACCAGAGTCAATACTTGATAAGTCAGCCTTTTTAATTTTAATCTGTTAGGAAAATGCTCATATTTTATTGTGGTTTTAATATTTGCATTCCATGAATGATGTTCAGCCTATTTGCATATGTTTACTTGTTACTCCTATAAAGTTTCTGTTGTCTTGTTTACAAACTTATTACCTACTCCAGTAACATAAAGATATTTTATTCTAAAATGTTTAGTTCATTGGAACATATTTAATTTGGAATATATTTTTGTATGGTGAAAGCTATTTAGTTGAATATATTTCTATAGGTATAGCTACTTATCCCAGTACCATTTATTGAATGGGCCTTGCTTGCTCTACTGATTAGAGCAATGCATTCTTTGTTTTAACTACAATAGCTTTTATAATAATCTTTTGTAAGTAAAACAATGCCAGAGATTGCAAAGAAAACAACTTCAGAAAACATTAGAGAGCCAAGTGTGGTGGTTCATGCCTGTAATATCAGCACTTTGGGAGGCCCAGCCAGGAGGATCACTTGAAGCCAGGAGTTCAAGACTAGCCTGGGCAACAGAGTGAGACTCTGTCTCTACAAAAAATTTTTTAAAAAATTAGCTGATGTGGTGATGTGCACCTGTAATCCTAGCTACTTGGGGGGCTGAGCCAGGAGGATTGCATGAGTCCAGGAGTTCAAGGCTACAGTGAGCTATGATTGTGCCACTACACTCCAACCTAGGCAGCAGAATGAGACCTGTCTCAAGAAAAAGAAGAAGAAGAAGAAGAAAACATTAGAACACATAGAAACAGACCTGCATGTATCTGAGGACTTGGTTATATGAGTTTTAATGCTCCTCTTTATTATTTATTTTTTTCTATTTCATTTTATTAATCTTCTGATCTTTATTATATCCTTATCTTGTGTGCTTTCTATTTTTATTGTTCTTTAACTTCTTTAGTTGAATGCTTCAGGCATTATTTTTCACTCTGACTTCTTGTCAAATGAATTTAAGGTTACACATGTTCTTTAAATATAGTATTAACACCTGGTAAGTTTTGTTATATAATGTGTTCACTGTTATCTAGTACTAAATATTTTCAAATATACATTTTGATTTCTATTTGGCCCATGAATTATTTAGAAATGTATTTTGTTAATCTCCTAACATATAAGGCATTTGATTATACTTTTGTATTGTAGATATTTATATTCATTTTATTGGTTATCAAACAATGTTTTCAGCATAATATTGATTCACTTGTAGTTTTGAAACTTTTCTCAGTCTGGAAACAATTCTGGTACATTCCATGTGTGTTTGAAAAGAACATGCATTCCCAATACCAGGTACAGGGTTCTACCAAAGTCCATTAGGTTAAGAAGATTAATTAAAATGTTCAAATCTTCTACAGTTCTACAGGTTATTGGCTTAATCTATTATTAACTAAAGGGGTTTAAAATTCCATATTACATTTGAAATAAAAATGAATATATTAATAAATACATATGCTTTAAGGCTATATTCTTTGTGTATATACACAAGTTCAAGATTGTTATACCCTTCTGGTAAATTTCTGTTGTTCTTAGAAGCAAATGAAGTATTTTTTCCAATAAATTATATTTGTTTTTTAAAAATAGTATTTCCTTCTTATTGCTTCAATTTCTTCTATTGTATCTTTTAAAAGAACCTTATTTTATAGTCTTTTCAGATTTTTCTATTATATAAAGTTCTAGAGGTTCTACTCCTCCAGTTTGTCATTTCGTTTGCATTTTGCCATTTTGGGGGAATATTCCTATGTGACCTGGATTATGTGTTCTAATTGCAGAGTGGTTTTGCAAAGCATTCTGCATAAGATTCAAGAGTATCCACAGCCTGAGACCAATTTTTATGTTAATTCCTCAGTTCAGAGTGCTAGGGTCAGCAATAAAATATAAATTTGACTTCCTAACTAATACGATGTGAAACCAAGGATTTTGATTTCTCAGAAAAGACCAGTATTGCTGTGTTTGACTTTTATTTTCACTCAGGTCCCAAGTAGAAAAAGCTCTATCATTGCTCTGTACTGACACAGGGGGGTTCTCCCCCAGAGTATATTATTTCTCTCAATGTCATAGCTTTTCAAGGATTTTGGCCTGTAGATTGATCTTGGGTCCAAATACCTTTCAGATTCCAGGCCTCATATTCAGCCCCTGACTAAGTCTTAAAATGCAACTCCTTAATTACCAGGATTTAGACCCCCATAAACTTCATGGTGAGTTCATGCACTTAAAATGCTGCCACTTCATTTTTGGCACCTTGGCATTTCCCTTTCTCCTTTTGAACTCATCTGTGCATTTTAAAATTATTACATTTTTTTGTTTGTAGCAGGAAAATAATCATTTCTTTGTTCATTCATTTGTTTTTTTCTTTAGGCATTCTGGTGGAAGCATTCTATTTAAATTAACTGTTGCATATGGAAATTTAAGAGGTAGATCTATTCATTCCTTCTTTCCACACTGGAATACTGATCATTATACCTTTGAGGAGGGACTCCACATGAAGGCACAGAACAAGAACCTGGGGATCATTTGCAAAATATTTTATAGAAAATAGATGTGTTCGAAATGCATTTTGTAACAATGTTGCCTTCTCATTCAAAGTGGCACAACAGTAGGACTCCATATTTTCATGCATTTACATGCATATTAATTTATGCACATAGGCTAGAAAACTACAAATTATTGATCAGTGTCTCTGATCCTCTACTTAATTTCTTTCAAGTATATAATGTAATGTGTTCTGTGATTTCCTAGAACATGCCTTTTTTTAACAAAATGAATATATTGTAGGACATATTACTTACAAAAAGTAGTAAAAACCAGTATCATTTCTTTATTTTAGTTACACTATTTCAAAGCATTCACATGATTGCAATCTCTTGCAATGTGTGATTAGGGAGGGTGTGAAATCAGAAGTATAAAAGAGGAGATAGCAATTTTTTCTGGGAAGGTTGACTTTCTGTCTTGCCTCCAGGCAGATAAAATGATATATGAGTCAAATGAGATCTCAGAGTCATTCCTAGGTTTTTGATTCTTTAATTCTTAAATCTTTTCAAATATGCTCTAACAACTTACTATCTTGTTTAAATCGCCAAGCCTATCCCATATTGCATTCTGCATAAAATGAATATGTTTTTAAAATTATTGAATAGTGTGTTTCATAAAATGTTCTGTCACATGAGAAAGATGATGTGAATCTTATTTCCTTTGTCTGTTATAGGTACTAGATTTCACTGACCCATAGGCAAACTTTGACTCAGTTCTCCGGCATTATGTGTCTGACAAGTGATTGAATAAAGTCAATTATATAGAGCTTGGGTGAAACTTGGAACACAAGAAAGTTAACTGGGCCATACAGCCCATCCCCCTGACCTCATTAATTATTATACTCAAATATGCTCTGTGACTTCCTGCATAACTTCTGGTGCACTGAAAAAGTTTGTGTGAATTAGATCATTCTCAGCAGACCAAGGAGAGCAGGAAGGCACAAAATTACATCTACTCTAAACAAATATTTCTTTACATTAATAAGACAACTATAAGTCACATGTCAGCACAGATGGGGGTGATATGTAGATGATGAGGCATTGAAATAGTCAGTACTTTGGAATGCCTTAAAAGAATCATATAACCAACATTGGCATAATCCCAAATGTATTGTCAGATTGTGTTTCAAATTCTTTCCTGATGTGTTTTTAAGAGCAGATAATATTTCAAAAAAGTTGGCTTTAAATTAGATGCAAGAAAATTAGGGATCTTTATAAATAGAAATTTATCATTACTATCCAACATTTTTAAAATATTAATAAAATTTGTCTAAAACAACACATTTTACAAATATTCTTATTTATTTTCTCAGTGCTCTTCTCTAAGTTTAATAAGTAGTTTTATGGCTCCTCCCTCATAAAGAAAGTAATTTAAATTCATGAAGTAAACAGAGATTAGAACCAACAAAATTTTCTAATTATTTCAAATCTAATGATCTTCTTAACTCAGTAATTCTCGAATGTTTTTACAGTACAGTCCACCAGACCTAAATCAGCTTGTGCACTTATTTATGCTAATAGGCACATGCACACAGAAAACAAATGACAAGGGGAATAGAAAAGTTATAATTCTAGAAGATCTACACACACACACACACAAACACACACACACACACACAAACACACACACACACACACAAACACACACACACACACACACACACGTAAATTAGTCTTCTTGCCCCCAAAATAAACCTGGGAGTGGTAAGTGATGGAAGATCTATTAATAATAAGCGAGTAATAAGAAAAGGAAGGGCAAACTGTTGAGAAGATGAAAAACTGTAGGGCAATTTCAGAGAGGTATTTGGTTCCAGTAATTAAGAACTAGTGCTTCTTAACCCCATGTAAAGGAATGTATATGTGTGACTGTGTATTTGCAACTATGTGCATGTGTATTTCTAAGACATATTCATATAATACATTTGCTTTTTATTTTAACTTTAATTTAACAGCATATCACGATCATTTTTCAATGTCCAGAAATAGTCTTCTATAATTTCCTTTTTCGTTGTTCATTTGTATTCTATTATGTTGATGTTGCATAATTTAATTAATCCTCAAATGCTGTATATTTCCTTTTTATAGTGGTCTAGTAGTCTTTATTTTTTTTTCCTGGTCTGCCCAGGTTCATTCCTTCATCCCAATAGCACCTTAATTTCCAACCAAGGAAGTAGCTCTTTCTCCTTGTTTTAAGTATTAGAGGAGAATACTTCTGGGTGATTGCCTGTTACCACAGAAGCCAAGGGAAAGAAATTCCCTCTCCTCATTCCTATACAGCCAGGTGTTGGCATGTGACCTAAATTTAGCCAGTTGGAGGCCCTTTCCTGGGACTTAGAACCTTGAGCTTTGGCCAAGTATAGGAAGGAAACGTGAGAGGTTGTTCAGCCCAACAGGGGTAGTGCCTGCTAGAGTTGTGAGGGCATCCTGACCAGCTCTGCCAGCTACAAGAAAGTAACTCGGCTTCTTACCTCTTCCTCCTTGCTAACTTGATTACCACTGAATCAGCTTCTCATTCTTCTGAGACTCCTAGGGAGCCTCTTAACAAATAAATTTTTGTAAAAGTTAGTCAGTCTGGTTCTGTATGTAACATTAATCATGGATTTCAATATTATTAAAGTCTCTAATGAAAATTCTAAAGATACATTTTGCACTTATCCACTATTATTTCTTTGGTTAAAATCTTAGAAATGCTAAGCCAAAAAGTATGCAAAATTTTAATTTAAAAAATGTATAATGTCAAACCACCTTCTAAAAATAAAGCATAGAGGTTACAAATGTTAACTGGCCTCTTACTGTGTAACCTTTTGCAACTTATCTCTCAGCCTTGGTTTATTCTTTTTACTACAGGATTAATTACAGCACCAATTTAACAGGGCCATTGTGAAGGGAAAGATGAGAGAGTACATACAAAGCTTAGCACATAATAAACTATGAATAAATATGAGACTTCTTTGTTATAAAAACGAATATACAAATTACACCTCCACTGCCAATGTCTAGGTGTACTCATTCACTCCTTTGCTTTCTTTTGGTTCTCCTTTGTCCTCCTTTATCCATTCATATATGCCTGATCTATGATGCAAATTCATGGCAAGGGTATTTTGCATAATTTTTGGTTTCCTCTTGGCCCTTTCTTTTACAGTGATAGATTACACAAAAGGCAGACTAAGTTTAAAAATTCCCTTAATATAGGATCAGAGTTTTTTTTCTAAATTTCTAAGAAAAATACATTTGATATATTAAGGACTGTTTGCTCTAGTTGTTGTTTAACTTTTAGTTAACTTAAAAACAAAACTTTGTCAAATTTCCTTACAATTTCTTCAGTTTACTATTTTTTGTTTTAATTACATATGAGGAGATGTGATATCACAATCTTTTCAGTGTTTAGGGTTTCTGAATAAAAATCTTAATCCAGTCCTCATTCTAAAAGATGATGCAAGCTAAACTTAGAGAAAGAGGGCAGATGTCAGACATTAAGAAATTATTTTGGATACGGCATTTTAAGAAAAAAAAGCGCAGAGCTATGATTAAAGATTTAAGAGAGATAAGAAATGTCATCACATAGAGTGAAAGAAGAAAGAAAGTTCAAATGTAGAAATTGAAAAATGAATTTAGTTAGCTGTAAAATAGGGTCAATATTAGAAAAGTCTCCAATCTCAGCTACATTGTGTAACAGGGACACCTGCTGGTCAATTTATATTTGACTGTTCAAATCCTTAACATACATTTGTTCATTCATTTTTTATATCCTACTCCCACAGATAGCTTATAATCTCTTGAAAATTCACAGCACGAAGATGATGAGAGATTCAAACCAAAAGGATAATAATTAAATCAATGGAGTGTATTTTTCACATTAAATCTGGGAAAAACCTCTGCCAGCAAGACAACTTTGCTAATGTCATTTTAATATATATTAAATTAAATCTGCTTTGTATAATATGCTGTTAAAAGTTAGACTGAAGTGTATAATGTATTCCTTACACAGATAAAATAACTAGTTTTTGCTTTCTGAAAGTGAATAATAAAATATGGTTAATGAAAAAGAAATTATAAAACAAATATATCTAAGATAGCAAGTTAGGATTTTTGTCTTAGAAAGGACATGTAAACCATGATTATCTAGAAATATTAAATGTATATCTTATAATTATTCAGTAAAAGAAACTGGTTTGTTTACTTTCACTGCCATGAAATTCTCGAGATTGATGGCATGTGTCTATAGCAACTAAAGCAGTACTCAAAAGGGGTCAAACACAAAGATTGATCAGGTTATTACATAGGATAAGTTGGGACTCCTATCCCCAAAAGAACTTTTACTCAGTGAGAATATATCTCTTTTCCTAAATAATTCAGATTAATTAAGATGCTATGAATAAATATATTTTGACAAACAAAATTAATTTGCATTTTCTTTAGCACCCTCAAATTTCATATTTTGATAGCAAAGATTTAAAAAGTATCTCAAAAACCAAGAATTATAATCAGAATCTGAAACAGCATGTAGCATAAATTAACTCAGTAAGTTAGATATGGTACATGGCTAAATTCACGATATGGGCAAGTGTAAAAACTGCTTCTTATAATCGATAAGCTCATCACTTATCAAGTAGTTATTAGCAATCTCTGCTCAATATTGTGCATAGGATTATAGGAGATGCAGAACTGTAAGACAATCTATTTTCAAGGAGCCTATATTCTAATTGCATAGACCACTTTATTTCACATAAATAATAATGTATGATAAAAGTCAGCATTTAATTATGTAATTAACGTAATTAATGATAACCCAAAGTCATGTAAAACTTCCTACATAAGTGTTGGGATAGTTGAGAAGTAGTTCAGGAAATGTTTATGGTGGAAATGAGCACTGAATGGTGTGTGAATACTAGGCTGGATTTGAGTAGATAGAAGTCTCAGTGAAAGTTATTTCAGAAAAAGGGGAAAACACAAAAATGAGAAAGGAGCAAAGCCTGGTGAGAATTTGTTTGTGGGCAAGGGAGTACATTTTGCTAAAGCAGAGAGTGGACTGAGGGAAGAACAAGAAATATCTGGCTTGAAATAGTGAGGCCAGTGTCAGGAGATTCTTGAAAGCCTGGCAGAAAAGTTTAGACTTGATGCAACAGGACATAAGAAAGATGAGTTCTGATAAATTCAAAGAGAGTGACTTGATATATTCACTATTTAAAGATTAGTTTGGCAGCAACCTTTACCATGATTAGTCTAATATGGATTGGCTCCACTTGAGTTACTTTGCTAATAATATTTGCATTCAAACTTCAGCTACAAGGAATGTAGTTCATATATAACTTCATGCATTCTACATGATTAAATTATTTACTGGGTGTCTATGCCAATAATAAATGAGGAAGAAAGCTAAGCAATAAATTTGATTTCTATTGATGACCAACCTCGTAAATGAGACCCCTATACCACCTTCTTCTATCTCTCTTGCTCCCTTCCCTGACTGAAGGAAAAATATTGCTAAGAGAAAGGAGTAATTATCATTCTATTTTTATTACCCAATCTTGTTTAGGTAAAAGTGGGTAATTTGTCCTGAATTGCTTAAGACCCTAGTAAGTACATATTAATATAATAGTGATATAATAGGAATAATAATATGCTATTCATTAGTGCTTATTATATGTCAAGCAAAAAACATATACCATTTCATTCTTACAATATCCCTGGAAAGAAGGGATTTTGATCTCCAATTTTGCATCCAGGTTGTCTGAGGCTCACAGGAGCTGGAAGGAGGTCTCTGAGATTGTGTATTAAGATGTGAAGCCAGGTAGGTCTGACTCCAGAGCTTGGGCTGTCTGCACGATCCCACCTGGCCTCTCTGGTGAGGACACTCCTTGAGACATCCAAACGATTCCTGTCCCTGCTTCATCCTCATAAAGCTAAATGTCATAGTTAAAGGCCACTTCAAATTACATACAAATTATAGTATGCCAAATGTTAGCAGACTACTACAGTGGTGATGGTGGGAAGCATGAGTATTGGTAGCAAGGTCTGGCTAAAAACTCAAATGGCAGATTTCCAATTCATAATTTCAAAATTCATTCTTCTAAGTATCCTAGAGTCATAATGAAGACTGACATTGAATGTTAGTTAACAACGTAATAATCTTCTTTATGGTTTGTTTCAATTACTCCTTAGTTTTGGGCTATCACTCAGGTAACTCTACATTCTGACCTGATTTTTAAAGTTCTTGATATAAATTCTTGACATTGAGATTTTTCTAAGCTGCCTCTCTCATTTTGGCATGGCTTTTCACTGTTATTGATTAGTATATCCCTATTTGGAGAACACATAATCTCTGGTTCATAGTTTTTAAATAAAAGAGAAAGAAAGTCAAGGACTGCAAGCTACCTAGGTGCACAGTTCTTTCCAACTCCACAATAATTTACAATAAAGAGAGGAAATGAGTCTGGGTCAATTGACTTTAACGGCAGAAGCTAAGGTGTTCTGTCACTCACTGACCCTAACTCACAAGTCAAGATTGCCATTTCACACATCATCAGTCGAACTCCTAGAATTGTTATATTGAAGAGCCCTCTCAACGAGGGGAAAAAAGTTTCCATAAAACATTGTTTTCATTGCCATTGCATACTGGACTCCTGAGAATTTCAGGGAAATCTCTAAGGGACTAAAAAATAAAATAAGTTTTCTGAAACTCAAGGGCAAAACCAAGAAGCCTCAAGAGGCAGAGATGTCTTGATTGTTGGATGAATAGTTTGCAAATATTTTTCCCACTCTACAGGATGAATGGAATACTATTCAGCCATTAAAAGAATAAAATCCTATTTGTTTACAGCAATATTGATAGAACTGGAGGTCATTATGTTAAGGAAAATTAGTCAGGCACAGAAAGACAAATATTGTATGTTCTCCCTCATATGTGGGAGCTAAAAAAGTTGATCTCATAGAAGTAGAGAGTAGAATAGTATAATAGTTACCAGAGAATGGGGAGAGATTGCTTAATGGAGGGAAGGACCAATGGGAAGTTGTTGGTCAATTGATACAAAATTAGAGTTAGATTGAAGAAAGAAATTCTGGTGCTCCTATTGCATGGTAGGGTGACTATAGTTAACAATAATGTATTATATATTTCAAAATAGCTAGAAGAAAAGATTTGAAATGCTCCCAACACAAAGAAATAATAAATGGTTGAGGTGATGAATATCCTAAATGCCCTGGTTTGATCATTATAGACTGTATGCATTTATCAAAATATTACATGTACCCCATAAATATTTACAATTATTATACATTAATTTTAAAAGTCTATATGGAATTAGGAAGAGTATAAATTTGGTAAAACCACTCTAGAAAACAATTTGGCATTATTCTGTAAAGTTGGACAGCTGTCCTATTTCAAAGCCATAGAGAAATGCTTGCAGTTACATCAGGAAAAATATACAAGAATATCCACAGTGGCATGCTTCATAATAGCAAAAACTGGAAACAACTGAAATGTCCATAAACAGGAGAATGGATAAATAAATTTTAGATTTTTCACATAATGTACTATAATATACCAATGAAAATTAAAGACATATAGATGCACAAAACAACTTAAAAATTAAATGTTGAGAGAAAAAATGTCACAGAAGTCCATAAAGAGTGGGCACCTTTCCATAATGTCAGTTTAATTAATCTGGAATTACAGAGCCCAGAATTGCTTTTTCTGTGTGATTGCGAGTTAATGTTACTACATGAGAAATTTGTCTAAGATTTGGAAGGTGAAATTTTTAACTCTCAGAAGGTCAGTATCATTCATATGCAGTTGCAGCTCACACACGTTGTCACTGATCTTGGCAAAGGACAGCAGCCAGACCTGCAGCTTCCCCAAATCCCTTCAGATCTTCTCCTTCAGGTTCTCTGACATTTGACTCCAAGTGTGGTTCAACTCTGGGGTGAAGAGAATCATCTTATCTGTCAAGTCACCTGCATCATCAAGATTGAAGGTCATGAGAGACAGATGTGTCTCCAGTTTGTCACTGGTCTCTCACTTGTTTCAGGTCCAGCTCACTTCCATACTCAGGGCCATCTGGCTTCCAACTGAGAAAGGAATCAGTTCCATAACTGCCTAATTTCTCATCCCTATGGTAAGTCTCTTATTCTATTTCACTCATATGGGTTCTAGTTTCCTGAGCAAACCCTAAACTGACACAATCAGTACAATTCCAGCACGGGGCCTTTTGGATAGCTCAAAACTAAAACTAAATAATGAATTGTTTAGCTATGCAATATATATGATGAAATTATTTTTAAATAAAGGAAATGGTAAAGACAAAATTCACCTCTGAGAGGGAGGCGGGAATAGGAAAGGATTGGAAAAGGACACATTGGTAGATGCAGTGTATTCAGAATGGTGTTTGTAAAGTTCTTAAAGTGGGAGGAAGAATTCACTGGTGTTCATTTTATTGTTTTCTTCACAACTCAAACATACATTATATATGTAATTTTGTATGTATAAAATATTATTTAAGAATAATAAAAGCACTGAGATAAGAAGGGCATGAAAACAAAATTGAGTTAAGAAATCAGTAATTCGAAAATAAAAGAAAGTAGTGTCCAGAGCAAAAGGTGTACCAATTTTCTGAGTCAGCCCTGGAAAAAGAACAGTGCTCAGAGACAGCAGAGTTTAGAAACATGAGCAGGCCCAGAAGCAAGCCACAGAGCAATTACAATAATTTACTATAGGAGTGAAGCATGCCCTTATAGTATCTGGGGTACAGATCAGCTTGCCTGTCCTACATGCTAAGGCTGCAACTAGTGAAGACTCCGTTTCAGATAAAGTTACAGCAGGTTTCTAACATGGTTTTCATAGCCAGAGAAACCATGGAGTAGTGTCCTCACAGCCCTCTGCTCCACCACAGTACAAATGAAAAGAAAATTCTTCTATACATTTGCAGTTGCATTTCCTTAGTTATTTTTTCATTTCAAAAGAGTAACCAATTATTATTATTTGGAGATGATAGTTGCTTAGAAAATCAAAGATAGATCAAGTGAGAACCAAACAGATTAAATGTGTTAAAATAGTTTTAAGATTTTTTAATTGACAGTGTAATTCTAACAAATAATGTATCCCAATATCAACAAAAACTACAGAATATCTTGGAATAAATTTAACACAGAATATATTAACACCTATTTGAGGAAAACTATAAAACTGTATGTACCACAGGATAATGAAATCCTCATTAAACATGGAAATACAACTTGTTCATAGATGGGAAATTTCATTGTTGTAAAGATGTAATCTAAATGAGATTTTATTTTGCAGGATTCTCAAGTCCACGTGGAAAAATAAGTCAGTGAAAATAGTCAAGAAATTGTCAAAATGAAGAATAAGTATATATTTGTCCAACCATATGAAAATATTATGATAAAACTTCCATGGCTAAAATAGTATATTTCTGATCCTGATTATCAAATTAATGAAACACATGAGTCAAGCAAAAGACCGTGCATATGGAAATTTCTGTATGCATATGGACATTTTGTTTATGGTATATGTAGCATTTAAAACCAGTAAAGAAAGAACAGCTTATTTAAGGATAAATTTGGAAATCAATCTCACAACATACACTATAATATATTTCTATTAAATTTATGATTTGAATATTAAAAAACTAAATATGTAAGAATAAATGTGAGAGCATTGTTTAAATCTCTTTTAATGACAGTTCTTTTAATGCACGGTATCAATCTTAGAAGCCGTAAAAGACTATATAAAAATTTAAAACTTCAACATGACAAAAGATGGCATAAACAAAATTTTTAAAAAATTATATATTGGGAAAACTACTACTACGACATATAATTGAGAATGTTTTGATGTGATATGAATATTGATAATAAATACCAACAAAGTAATGAATAAAAATGGGTAAAGGATATGAACAAACAGCTCAATAAAAATAGGTATAAATGAACTAGAAACATTAACAAAAATTTTCAACATCACTAATAAAATACAAATGCAAAAATAAAGCAACTATAATATAATCCACCCTCCCACCACAATCAGAATGGCAGACGTTGATAATACGCAGTACTGGAAAGAAGGCAGGAAAGGGTGGGACACATACACATTTCTATACAGGAGTATAAATTGCTACAGCTTTTTGAAGGCAAATTAGCAACATCTATCAAAATTCTAAATGTGTATAGTTTTTAGCTCCTAATAACTGATACACAGAAATATTTGCAGGAAAAAAGACAGACACAGAAAGCAATAGTATAATAGCAAGAAACTAGAAATAACCCAAGTATCCAACCCAATCTCTCCAAGAGAGATTGTTTAAATAAATTAGTGTCATGGAAAATTATGTAGGTATTAGACTGAAACAGAATTATGTATAACAACATGGAAACATATCCATGATATATTGTTAAGAGAGATAAGCAAATTACAGAACAATATATATGATATGAGGACATTTTTAAAATAAAAATGTATAAATATTTTATGTATGTCTATGCAGAAAAAAAAATTCAAGAAAACATACCACATGGGGCAGTTGGATTGTTTGAAAGGAAGTTTTCTTTCTAACTTTACATACTACTGTGTTTAATTTTGTTTTTACAATAAGTTATATAAAGAAAATGTTTTTAGCTGGCCTAAAATTTAGGGGAAAAATCACATTAAAAAAGGAGAAATCTAGGGCACAAGTATATTTCACCTAGTCCTCTGAGCTCATCATCTTCATGAATAAAACAACTCATTGCTAACATTTGAAATTCTTAAAGTAGACGGCACTGAAATAAGCTTAAACCTATCTCCTAAAATACTGCAAAATATTTTTTTTTGGAAAAGAGACTAATTTTACTTAAATATGTTTAAAAGATTAATATTAGCTGTGGACTGCATCACAAGTATTGTTTTCTTTATCAAAATTTTGGCCTATTACCAGTTAAATCTCTCTCAATATAGTAAAAAAGATAGAAATACTTCCCTTTAATACATAGAAGTGAAGGTATATAAACTAAAACATACAATAATTCTGAAATTCACCTCTCTACCAATGTAAGTCTTCCTTTGAAGCAGTTATAACACGTAAAATTATGTCACTATTTCAGCAAATAATTGTTAAATGCTTGGGCTTCTCCAACTAGGCAATAAGCTCCCTGAGCTCAGAAATCTTTCCATTCTGGTTTCCTACTGTGTTCAAAGTGCCTAGGACATGGTGGGTGTAAAATAAATATTTGAGGGAGGGAGGGGGAAAAGGAGGGAGGCAATCACAACATTTTAAAATAAAAAGAAATCTCCAAGGCCATCTCTGCTAAAGAGATGTAATTAATGTCATGTAATCAATGTCACAGAGCTGGCCCTGGAACTCTTCCAATAGCTGGCCCTGAATTCTTTCTGTTCTACTAGGCAATAGATCGTATCGTGTTTCAAGTTAGCTGATTTTGTCACAATTTGAACCAAAAGAGTATCCTGATGTACATAGTACACCAAGTTTGGTATAAATTTAGCCAAACAATTTAACACTTATTACCAAAGTCTCATATAGGTTATTGTTAAAATATCTGTGTCAGAACATTTGCTTAGGACCAATGAATTATTGTCAACGCTTTTACACCCCTTCCCTTCTCTCCTTTGTCTCCAGCCTGTATATAGTTGAGAGCAGAAAGCTCTTTTACTTTGTGTCTTTATTTAATTTATTTTTTATGTCAGGCAAAAATAAGAGGCCATAACTTTTGTTATCAAAAATTAAATGAGGCCCGGAATAGTGACTCACACCTATAATCCTTGCACTCTGGGAGGCTGAGGCAGGAGGATTGCTGTAGGTCAGGAGTTTGAGACCAGCATGAGCAAGAATGAGATCACATCTCTACTAAAAATAGAAAGAAAGTAGCCAAACAACTAAAAATATATATAGAAAAAATTATCTGGGCCTTTTGGTACATGTCTGTAGTCCCAGCTACTCGGGAGGCTGAGGCAGAAGGATTGCTTGAGCCCAGGAGTTTGAGGTTGCTGTGAGCTAGGCTGATGCCACAGCAATCTAGCCCAAGCAACAGAGTGAGAGACTGTCTCAAAAAAAAAAAAAATTAAATTAATACATACTTTTAAAATACCACTTTTCTTAAGGCTTTCTTTGTTGAAGGAGAAAACCACCCAAAAACTGATATATGCTGCCAAAATTCACATCTATAGTAACTCTCTACTAGTCCAGCTTTGCAAAATAATTTTTAATCATTGGGATAGTTTTAAGCATGTAATTGTTGACCCAAAATAAGTGCATGAGGCAAAAATTTCAAAAAATAAATGGAGGTTTATTAAGCCAAAGTTGAAGACATACCTGGGAAAAACATAAACCACAGAATAAATTTCTGGCTGTTTTTCTGAAGAGAAATTTGGAAGTTTCAGCATTTAAAATCATATTGAAACTAAAAAAAAAAAAAGCAGTGGTAGGGTAGTGAGACAAAATGGCTACATTCTTGTGAGACTCAGGAAAATCCACATTTTACATAAGATAAGGTGAATGTTAGAGGATAAAAGGGACTAAAGGAAGCAAAAATTGTGTAGATGTCCCTAGATAGGTGGAAAAATGTCTGATCCTATTTTGTCTCTGTTCTGCTGCCTGTGAAGATAAACTTGTAATGTATCATTATTATGGAAGCAAACGGACTTTAGTTTTAGGAACTAGACATAGCTGTAGACCTAAAGTTACAATTTATACATCCTTGTCTATGAGAGGTAAACAAGGAATTTTTTTAATGAATGATCTGTGAGGCCCGTTCTTAACAGTTGCCTGAGGCCTTTATCTTCCCTTTTGCATAAGGAGTTGGGGAGGGGTGACCCTGAGATTTTCATTTTTTTTTATATACTCAAAACTCATATTTAAAATTTAATGATCTTGCTGTGGCCAAATGTTGTTTTGATGAATTGAGGAACAATGAACATGGTTTTAATGGTTTGGATAAGTTTGGTCTGTCACCATCAAATCTCATGTTGAAATTGGATCCTTAGATTTAAGTCTGTTATCTATCATGAATCAACTTTGGTAAGTAGTGAGAAGTGGGGATCCTGTTTCAGTCTTATACATGTGGCTATCCAATTTTCCCAGCACCATTTATTGAATAAGGATTCTTTTCCCCAGTGTAGGTTTTGTCTGCTTTGTCAAAGACCAGATGGCAGTATGCCGATGGTTTTATATCTGTGTTCTATGTTCTGATTCATTGGTCTAGGTCTCTGTTTTGGGGCCAGTACAATACTGTTTTAGTGACTATAGCCTTGTAGTATAGCGTGAAGTGAAGTCTGAAAGAGTGATGCCTCTCAATTTGTTCTTTTTGCTTAAGGTTGCTTTGGCTATACGGCGTATTTTCCGCTTCCATATGAAGCATAGAATTGTTTTTTCTAGATCTGCAAAAAATAAAATTGGTATTTTAATGGAGATTGCATTGAATCTGTAAATCACTTTGCGTAGTATAGACATTTTAATAATGTTGAGCATGATATGTTTTTCCATTTGTTTACATCCTCTGTGATTTCTTTACTCAGTGTTTTGCATTCTCCCTGCAGTGGTCTTTCATGTCCTTGGTGAAATTTATTTCTAGGTATTTCATTTTCTTTGTTGCTATTGTGAAAGTTATCCAGTCTTTGATTTGATTCTCACGTTGACTGTTGTTAGTTTAAAGGAATGCTACTGATTACTGTACCTTGATTTTGTTACCTGAAACTTTGCTGAATTTATCAAATTCCAGTAGTCTCATGGCAGAATCTTGGGGTTTTCTAGGTATAAGATTATATCATCAGCAAAGAGCTACAGAGTGACCTCTTCTTCCCCAATTTGGATGCCCTTGATTTCCTTCTCTTGTCTGATTGCTCTGGCTAGGACTTCCAGCACTATACTGAATAGAAGTGGTGATAGAGGGCAACCTTGTCTGGTTCCAGTTCCAAGTGGGAATGCTTTCAGTTTTTCCCTTTTGATATGATTTAGCTGTAGGCTTGTCATATATGGCTTGAATTATTTTTAGGTAAGTCCCTATTTTGTTAAGTGTTATTATCATAAAAGGGTGCTGGATTTTGTCGAATGCTTTTTCTGCATCTATTGAGAGGATCATATGGTCCTTGTTTTTACTTCTGTTTATGAGGTGAATTACATTTATAGATTTATGTACATTGAACTATCCCTGCATCTCTGGGATAAACTACTTTGTCATGATGGATTATTTTTTTGATAAACACCTGAATTTGGTTTGCTAGGATTTTATTGAAAATTTTTGAATCTACATTCATAAGGTATAATGGTCTGCGGTTTTCTTTCTTTGTTGCATCCTTTCCTGGTTTTGGTGTCAGGGTGATGCTGGCTTTATAAAATGTATTGGGGAGGATTCCTTCCTTCCCCATGTTGTGGAATAATTTCTGCAGGATAGTCACCAGTTCTTCTTTGTAGGTCTGGTAAAATTCAGATGTGAAATCATCTGGGCCTGGACTTTTCTTTTTAGGAATGTTTTTTATTGCTGCTTCAATTTCAGTACTTGGTATCTGTCTGTTCAGGAATTCTATTTCTTCTTGATTGTGTCTAGAGAGGCTATGTGTTTCTAAGAATTTGTACATTTACTCTGCATTTTCAAGTTTATGTGCACAGAGGTTTTTATAGTATTCAGAGATGATATTTTGTATTTCCATGGTATCAGTTGTAATTTCTCCTTTTTCATTCCTGATTGAGCTTATTAGAGTCCCTTATTTTCTGTTTCTCATTACACTACCAAGAAGCACATCAGTTTTATTCATTTTTTTCAAAGAAACAACTTTTTGTTTTATTAATCTTCCATATAGTTTTTTGTTATCAATTTCATTTAGTTCTACTCTGATCTTGGTTATTTATTTTCTTCTGCTGGGTTTGGGGGTGGTTTGCTCATCCTGTTTCAGTTCATTTAGAAGATTCATTAGATTGTTGATTTGTGATTTTTCTGTCTTTTGGATGTAGGGATTTATGGATATAAATTTTCTTCTTAGGACTGATTTAGATGTGCCCCACAGATTTTGATAACTTGTGTCTCCTTTATCATTTAGTTCAAAGACTCATTTGATTTCCATCTTAACTTCCTCCTTAACCCAATAATTTTTCAGCAGAAGATTGTTTAGGTTCCATGAATTTGTGTACAGATGAGTGCTTCTGTTGGAGTTGATTTCTAATTTTATTGAATTGTGGTCTGAGAAGATGCATGATATAATTTCTATTTTTTTAAATTTGTTGAGGCATGTTTGTGGCCTTGGATATGGCCAATCTTAGAGAATGTCCCATGAGCTGATGAGAAAAACATATATTCAGTGGTTTGGGAGTAGAATGTTCAAGGAATAACAAAACACAGTAAAAGGCCTCAAGAATAAGGTAGGTCAAACAGAAGAAAGAATCTCAGGGATTGAAGATAAAACCTTTCAATTAAACAAGTCAGTCACAGAGATAGAGCAGAGAAGTAAGAGAAAAGAGCAAAGCCTACAAGAAATGTGAGATTATGTATAGAGGCCTAAAATGAAAATAATAGGCATCCCCGAGGGTGAAGAAAAAATACACAATGGTTGGATAAACTATTTGAGGATATCATGGAGGAAAATTTCCCTGGCCTTGCTAGAAATCTTGATATTCAGGTATAAGAAGGTCAAAGGACTCCTAGGAGATTCATTGCAAAAAGGAAGAAACCACGACACATAGTCATCAGAGTGGCCAAAATAAACATAAAAGAGGCCCTCTTATGAGCTGTAAGATGAAAGAAGCAGGTAACCTATAAAGTAAAACCCATTAGACTAACTGTAGACTTCTCAACTGAGACCTTACAAGCCAGAATATACTGGGCCTCATTCTCAGTATTCTCAAACAGAATAGTGTCCAGCCTAGAATCTTGTATCCTATAAAACTAAGTTTCTTATATGAAAGAGAAATAAAAACCTTCTCAGACAAGCAAAGACTGAGGGAATTCATCAAGATAAGACCTGCCCTCCAGTCAGTACTCAGAACAGTGTTACACATGGATGAGCACAACAGACACTCACCAGTGTAAAAATCATCCCAAAGCTAAAGGGCAAAGGCCAGCTACCACAATGGCTCAAGAGAGAAAACAAAGCAACAAAGTTCAACTCAACAGGATGAACAGAAATCTGCCCCACTTATCATTCTTTCAATAAATGTGAATGGCTTGAACTGTCCACTAAAGAGACATAGGCTGGCTGAATGGATAAATATATGCAAGTCAAATATCTGCTGTCTTCAGAAACACATCTAACCCACAAGGATGAATTCACAAAAGGGTAAAGGGATGGAAAACAATATTCCATGCAAGTTAAAGCCAAAAGAAAGTTGGCATAGAAGTTCTGATCTCAGACAACTTAGTCTTCAAATCAACAAAAGTACTGAAAGAAAAGGTGGACATTATATAATGGTGGAGGTTGCAATTCAACAAGAAGACATAACAATTCTAAATATGTATGCACCTAACTCAGGCACACCCAGATTCATAATGCAAATCCTACTTAATCTAAACAAAATGATAAACAGCAGCACCGTAACAGCTGGGGACTTCAACACCTCCATAACACAACAAATAATCTTTATTTAAAAATTGTAACAGTACAAATTACAAAATAGTTTATCATAGTGTTTGGAGAACTACTATGGACTGAATTGTGTCCATTCCAAAAATTCATATGTTGAAACCCTAACCACCAATGTGAAATGTGACTGTATGTGAAGATAAACTCTTTAGGAGTTAATTAAGATTAAATGAAGTTATAAGAATGGGTCATTAATCGCATAGGACTGTGGTCTTATTAGACAAGTAAGAGATCTCCCTCTCTCTCTTTCTCTCTCCCCCCCCTTTCTATTTTTCCTCTCTCTCCTATTCCCTCTCTACACCACTTACGGACACAGTGAGAAGGCAGCCATCTGCAAGCCAGGAAGAGAACTCTTAAAAGTAACTGAATTAGATGGCACCTTGATCTTAGACTTCCCAGCCACCAGAACTATAAGAAAATAAATTTCTGTTGCTTAAGTTGCCAGTCTATGGTATTTTTTTATGGCAGCTAAAACTGACTAAGACAATGATATAGGTTTTTTATTTGTCTTAAAGGCAGATCTAGTTTTAAATTCTACCCTAAATAACTCTCTAAATCTCATTTCCTGTTTATAAAAAGTTATTAATCCACCTCCAAAATCCATTTTTAGAAATAAAGGTTATATTACGTTACAGAATTTATTATAGAATTAAATAGATGACAACTATTATGATTTTATGTTTTATTCATCAGTTACATAAAGTGTTTAGCAAATCATAGACTTTTATAACATTTATAATACATATTTAAGTGCTAATTCATTATTAATGATTGCCAGTCCAGAAAGAAGTCCTTTGTCTCTTATGATTCTAAACATTTGTTTTGATCTTCAACCTCAGGGTAATTTAACCTTTCAATGACTAGCTGCATGGCAGAAGACACAAATGACCATTAAACAAGATAACAGATTATAAAATTATTTTATCAAGTTTATCAGGTTGTAGAACATGCTGTTTATGCAGCAGTTGGTACAAAATTTTTCAAGATATAACCTTATTATTTGTATAAATTTACATATGGTTACTAGTTTAAGCAAAAAGTGCTCTCAGTACAGTATTTGATACAGTACAGATAATCAGTAAAAGTTCATGGAATTAATGGAGAAATCTAATTATTTTATCAACACTAGAAATATTTGTAGGTATGGCATGGTGTGAAAATACTAAAATGAGATAGACATAGTCTTTAAGCAATTGGATCCCCAAGATTTAGTGGAGGGTCTCATCCACATAACTTCAAGTATATTCTGTATTTACTTTTTATCTATTCATTAAGTTAATATATTTAAGGATCCACAATGTAGTTAGCACTGTTTTAGGAAGTGTGTACACAGCAAAGAACAAAACAACAATGGCTCTTCTTCCATGGAGCCCCAATTCATAGTCAATATTGCAATTTTCTTTACTTCTTTATCTTCCCTATGTCTTGGGCACACCCACCACCTACCAGAGTGTTTTTGAACAGAGTAATAAATAGTGTAATTAGACACAGGAATACCACATGTGCCACACCCTCAAATCCAATCCATGGTAGACATTGTTAATTAATCATGGCTCTCACTCCCCAAAAGCAAGAATGTGATCTTAAAATCCTTCCATCTCAGTATTCAGATGAGCCATGATCCAATAACAGTTACCAAACAAGTTAAAATATCTATTTCAAACTTTGAGTAGAATACAGAATGTAGGGGACAAGCTATCATCCCCACTTCAAAAACTAGGAAACATATGCAATCATCCAAAAGTCAAGTTTGTAAAGACATCAAATAGTGAGGAAGCAAAGAGGATTAAATAAACTATTTTTCAGAGATGGAATATCTCTTAGGAAAGATGAGGCCAACAGTTTCCTTCACTGGGAGCATTTGCCTAACTAAGAAACACAGAGAAAAGAAATTGCAGATGACAGAAACAAATGGAAAAATATATCATGCTCCTGGATCAGTAGAATCAACATTGTTAAAATGTCCATACTACCTAAAGTGATTTAGAGATTCAATGCAATCCCCATCAAAATATCAATGTCATAATTCACAGATCTGCAAAAAATTATTCTACACTTCATTTGGAACCTGAAAAGTCCCAGCAGGGGTGGAGAACCTGCAGGATTCTGATTTCAAGACTGTTCTTTTTTAAGCACCAAAGGAGGCAAGAAAAGCTTCATCTTTCTCTGCTGCACCCCCTTTAATAAGATGAATTGTTCTGTAAAATTTCGATTCAGTCAAAAAGCCACACTTAAGGACCTAGAAGGCCACATGCAGCCTTAAGGCAGCAGGTTTTCCACCCCTAATTAGCAATCTTAAGCAAAAAGAACAAATCTAGAAGCATTGCATTACCAGACTTCAAACTATACCACAAGGCTATAGTACCCAAAACAGCATTGTATTTGCACAAAAACAGAGACATAAACCAATGTAACAGAACAGAGAATCCAGATATAAAACAATCTACATATAGCCAACTGATCTTTGACAAAGCAGATGACAACATTCACTGGGGAAAAGAAGCCCTGTTCAATAAATCGTGCTAGGAAAATGGGATCCAGCAATCTCACTACTGCATGTCTACTTAAAGGAAAAGAAGTAACTTTATCAAAAAGATGCCTGAACTCAAATTATTATTGCAGCATAATTCACAGCTGCAAAGATGTAGAAACAACCCAAGTGTCCATCAGTTCATGAGTGGATTAACAAAATGTGGTATATGTATACCATGGAGTACTACTCAGTTATAAGGAAGGATGAAAAGCTGCCTTTTACAGTGATTTGGATAGAACTGGGGACTATTATCCTAAGAGAAGTATCTAAAGAATAGAGAAACAAATACCACATGCTCTCTCTAATAAACTGGAACTACCCAAGGGGCACACAGGTGTACAGAGGGAAGTAAAAGTCATTGGAAATCAAGCAGGGTGGGCAGGAGAGGAGCAGAGGGGCAAAAACCTACCTAACAGGTACAGTAAACACTATCTAGGTGATGGCCACACTTATAGCCTTGACTCAAGCATTATAAAAGCTATCCATGTAACAAAAACATTCGTACTCCCTTATTTTGAAATTAAAATAGTCCCTCTAGAGGGTGGGGTCTCTAACAAAGACAGGACATGTTTGTACTTTAGGGAAGGATAAAGTTTATCTTAAGCTGGAATCGAGCCCCTACCTAGCTACATTTCCATTGTACTGAAATGATTTGCCCTCAGTCTATTTGCAAAAGAGAAGAGAGGGAAAATCCTGTCTTAGGGAAAATAACATCAGCCTCTCTCTATGGTTCTGGCATATAAAATAAATATGAGACATATAATAAAGCAGGAAAATGTAACTGAAAATAAAAAGAAAAATAAACAGATAAATATAATGACTCTCCCCACAATAACTCTCCCCATTTGTCATTGGAACAAATGGATAAAAGCTTTAAAATAACTATCAATAATAAACTTAAATAAAGGAGAATAAATGATGAGAACAAATGAAAGAAAAGACAGAGAATTTTAAAATATAATTAGAATTAATATAAAAATAAAATATAATTTCTAGAACTGAAAAACATATGAGTCAAAAAAATTCATGGAATGTGTTTAATAGCTGACTGGACACAGTAAAGATATTATTAATGAACCAAAAGAATATTGACAGTTTAAAGCAATAGTAATAATTCTTACTTCTACAGTTCTTAATGTATTATGTGTACAATATATGACAACAATAGTTCAAGGAAAGAAGTGGTAAATGGAATAAAAAGTATTTTGAGATTCTTGCATTCTTTAAGACATGATAAAAGGACTAATTGTAATAAGTCAAAGGTACATGTTAAAGTCACTAAGGCAGCCACTAAAGAATAAAAGAAAAGGGATTTTAACTGCAAAAAATGAGAGATTAAAATGTATTAAAATATTGATTGATCTAAAGGAAAGCATAAAAAAATGTAAAAAATAAATTAGGCAACTTTTTTAAAAAAACAAGAGGGTAGACAAATTCATGTACTGGTCTCTATCGATACATAGCTATATTTTATGCAAATTAATTAAAGATTTCAAACAAAAGATGAATATTATCAAACTGCATTTAAGCATAAACCCAACTATATACTATTTGCAAGAGACACTTTAAATATAAAGACACAAATGGGTGAAGAGCTAAAGGATAGAAAAAATGTACTAAACATATACTAACAAAAGAAAGCTGGAGCTACTCTATTAATATCAGGCAAAGCAGGGCTGGAACTAGGTTAAGGCAAGCAAGTGCAAGTGACAGGAGAGTGAGTGCTTCCAAAAGGGTGAGGCATCTAGGGCACAAAATTTAATGAGGCACTTACTTTCAGGGTCCTGCAAGTACGGAGTCAGTACCAGAGAGTAAGATTCTCCTTAAAATTTGCTCTGTAGTTCTGGCCCTGGGACAAAGTAGACTCTAAAACAAGATGTAGTAGTAAACATAAAAAAGGAATATTTCACGATGATAAAAGGATAATAATCTAAAATTTGTATGTGCCTAAAAACAGAGCTTCAAAATACATAAAGTAAAATTTCACATAGCTTAAACACACACACACACACACACACACACGAAATTGGTAAAACCCAAAATGATAGATATTTTAACACACCACTCTCAATGATAGAACAACAATAAGAACAAAATTAGGATACAGAGCTTTAAACTACATCTAAATGATATTTCCAAAATACCACACAGGTCTCAAATTTCTGGGCTCAAGTGATCCTCCTGCCTTATCTCCTGAGTAGCTGAGACTACAGGCATAAGCTACCACATCCAGCTTAAACCTTGATTGATTTTACTTAACAATGAGATTTAGAAATATCTTCATACCACAGTATAAATGAATTACATTTTTTGAACTCCTGACTTTGAGCAATCCTCCCGCCTCGGCCTCCCAGAGTACTAGGATTATAGGCGTGAGCCACCGCGCCCGGCCTGAATTACATTTTTGTTATATCTGTATATTACTCCACTATTTAATAGAGCCAAAAATTGTTGATGAAATAATTTTCACTTATTTTTGGGGGAAAGAGTCTTACCATGAGCGATAAAATATGTACTTTTATAAGAATATCTGTAAATTCCTAGCAGTAGAATGTTTAAAATTTCTAGTGTTCTTCTGCCTAGTTCTCATGTATAGCAAATTTGCTTTACTTTTCATAACTTTATTGAGGTATAATTTACATATAATAAAATACATCCTTTTTAAGTGTACAATCTGATGAGTTTGACAGATATATATATACACACACACAGATGTATATATATATATATTTATATATGTATATATTTAAAGGAGATATATACCTTGGAACTACCACCCACAACAATTAAGATATAGAACATTTGAATCACAGCAAAAAGTCCCTGTGTCCCCTTCCCAGTCGATCACCTCCCCAAATCACAGAAATCTCTGCCCTGTTTTCTGTCACTGTGTATTAGATTTTTCTTTTCTAGAATTTCCTATAAATAGAATCATAGAGTATGAACACTTTTGTACCTGGTTTATGTTGCTCAGCTCAGCATAATGTTGTTTGTATCAGTATATTTCTTTATATTGCTGAGTAGTACTCTGTTATATGGATATACCACAATTTGCCTATCCATTCACCTGCTGAATTTGGATTGTTTCTGTTTGGATGCTACTATGAATAGAGCGGCCCAAATCATTCCTTATAATTCTTTGTGTGGACATCTTTTAATATTTATTATGCACAACTATATTATAAAATTATTTATTCACTCAACTGTTGATGGACTTATGGTTGTTTCTAGTTTGGGACTATTATAAGTGAAAGGGTGAATGACCCAAAGGACAGATTTCACATGCAAATCTATGTGGGAATAACAAGGCTGGCTTATTCACCCAGGTGCGGGTGGGCTGAGTCCAAAAAGAGAGTCAGCACAGAAGAGGGTTTAGTGAGGGTTTTTATAAGTCGGATAGCCGCCCCCCTCCCACCTGCCTTGTTCAGTTCTTTGTTTCTGGGCCAAAGTGGCAGGTGAAGAATTGCTTCCTGTTAAGTGCAGTTCACGTATGGCAGAGGACGTGGGGCAGAACAGCGCTGTTTGCAGTAAATTCTTCTTCAAACAACCAACTCCTAAGACTCCTTTGCCCCAGTCATATCCATCCTTCTGCTCTGGCATCTTCCTTATCAGGAGAGTTAGGGAGGGATAGCCTTCGTCTTTATCAGGGAGGGAAGGGGAAGGAATGCTGGCAGCAGCTGTCTGTTAGATCTACAAAGTCCGAGGACTCCCCAGACTCCTGCGGCTATTGTTTTTCAAGCCTAAATTTTGCATTAATCACGTCTGTCCTATATATATTTTTCGGGTTCCCACATGGAACAAACCTAATAAGAAAAACTGCTACATATATTCTTTCACAATCATTTTGTGGATGTTTTTATATCTCTTGGCTAAATACCAAAACGGAATTGCTAAGTCATATGGGAAATGTATGTATAACCATATAAGAAACTGTCAAATTGTTTTTGCAAAGTCAGTGTACCATTCTACAATACTATCAGTAACATATGGGAGATCCAGTTGCTCCACATGTATGCCAACACT
Source organism: Cheirogaleus major (assembly GCA_963574435.1). NCBI lineage: Eukaryota > Metazoa > Chordata > Mammalia > Primates > Cheirogaleidae > Cheirogaleus > Cheirogaleus major. The sequence continues at coordinate 50,647 of CAUYPO010085233.1, forward strand.
TGGTGAGTCAATTTTTAAATTTTAGCCATGGTAGTGGATGTGTACTGGTTTTAATTTCTATGTCGCCAGTGATAAGTGTCTTTCCATGTGTTTATTGGCTATCAGTATATTTTCTTTTATGAAATGTCTGTTACAATTTTATAATCACTTTTAAATAGGTATTTTTGGTTATATTATTATTTAGTTGTAAGTTACTCATATACCCTATAGGCATCTTTCATCAGATATATGCATTATCAGTATATTTTCTCAATGTGTGAGTTGACTTTTCATTGCTTAATGGTATCTTTTTAAGAATAGAAGTTTTTGATGTTGATGATATTCTATTTATCCATTTTTTTATGACCCACGCTTTCTATATCTTATCTGGGGAAGCTCTGCCAAGAAGGCCACACATATTTTCCCTGATGCTTTCTTTCACAAAGTGTATAGTTTGAGCCTTTACATTTAGGTCTATGATTGATTTCAAATTAATTTTTGTCTATAGTGTGAGGTAAAAGTTATTCAAATATTCTGGAGATTTCTCATGTTCTGCATAGCTCTCACCTCTCCAGAACCCTTTACTGCAATTTTAGCCTCCCTCCACAGACTCTCTGAACTCTGATATCTGTTTCCTCAACACAGTAAGGCCATGTGCTCTACTTGGGACTTCCTACTCTACACTGAGGTCTTAAATGTGTCTTTGAATAGAAATCCAGGAATATTATAGAATTTACCTCTTTGTTTTACCTTTTCTCACGGATCATAGTCCTTCTCTGCCTATTTTCCAAGGTCTCAAACCATTGTTTCATCTATTTTTTCAGCTCTTGTTTTCCATCTCTTTTTGGAAAAAGAGTAATTCCATTCATTCTAATCATGGATGTAAATGTAAGTCTATGTACTCTGCATTTTCATCAATATTGCCCTTTCAAAATGTACTGCACAAATAGATCTACTGTGAGCAACTGCAGACACACTCAACAGCACTAGTTATCATTATTTCAATATTTTTCCAGTTGGATAATAGTTTCCTGGGGCTATCATAAGAAAGTACCGCAAGCTGGATGTCTTTAAAACAACAGAAATTTATTGTCTCATGGTTTTGGAGACTAGAAGTCCAAAATCAACATGTCATCTTGGCATGTTCTCTCTGAAACCTGTAGGAGAATCCTTTCTTGACTCCCTAACTTCTGCTGGTTTGTTCACAAGCTTTGGTGTTCCTTGGCTTGCAGCTACATAACTTTAATCTCTGCCTTTGTCATCACACGGAATTCTCCTTATGTTTCTGTGCCTATACATGGCATTTGTCTTATAAGGACAATAATATTATTGGATTAAAAGACCACTCTATTCCTGTGTGACATCATAGTGTCTAATTACATGTGCAACAACCCTAGGGGGGAGGAAACACAATTCAACTGAAAGAGATGGCTAAAAATGACATGTTATTATTTTGATTTACAATTATTTAGATCTGATTAAGGCAGAGTTTCTTTTCAGGTTTATTGGACTTTTTTATGTTATTCTTTGTTAATTGCTTACTCATACCCTTTCTGATTTTTCAACTGGGTTATAAATCTTTATAGTTTGAAGAAACCTTCTGTAAAGGAAGAAAGGTAATCTTTTGTACATCACATATGTTTGATATTTCTTCAGTCTGTCATTTGACTTCATATATATTCAAATAAGTAATTCTGTCTTCTAGATACTTTTAAATTTTCTATAATCAAATTTATCTCTTTAGTTTTGATTCATTTCTTTGTGGGGTTTAAGTCTTAAATTATCATGTCCCTCCCACACCCAAGTTAATGAATAAAACTACCTGTACTTTTTGAGTTAAATCTTTTATCCATCTGGAATTTATTTTGGGGTTAACATGTAACATCCCTTTTTACATTTAATGTTATAAATAACTAATTGCTCCATTACATTTATTGAATCATACATCTCCTCTTCCCCCTCATTTTGAAGTACATGGCACTTTCTTCTTTGTTTTATTTTCTTTTTCTTCTTGTTTTTTTTTTGAAACAGGGTCTATGTTGCCCACACTGACTTTAAACTCTTGGGCTTAAGCAATCTTCCCATCTCAGCCTCCTGAGAAGTTGGGACTTGGAACTATAGGCAGGTACCATTGCATCCAGCTTTTATATGTCATTTGTTTTAACATATAAAAGGAGTATTCTCTCATTAAATTCTTATTCTTAAATATTCCAAATGAGTTGTACTGTCACTTTGTCAAGTAGTAAAATATCCTTCTGGCATTTTATTTGACATTTCATTGAATTTAAACATATAGAGAACAGCACCTTTAAAATAATAACCCCCTAGTGCACAAATTATGGTTGTCAAATACCACACTCTAATAAAAGGAAGTAAAGTGCCTTAAAGATATGACTATTATGAGGCAAAAAAAAAAAAAAGAAGATCCTGAGGAATCTTTTCAGAGCAGGTAGCAAGGAAGTAAGTAAAGCCTACTACGGTTGTGTCAAAAGCACTCATGAGTGAATACTGAAGAGGATGCCATTGGCCAAAGTTGGGGCAATCTGATAATCAAGGATAATAACTGCAATAGAATGGAACATACAACACCAAACAGTAACAACAACTGTAACAACAGCAGCTGTAACAACTGTAACAACAATTTAATTGGTCATCATTGGAGGATGATAGCAATCCGATTATTTTTAAAAATAGAAAGTAAAGATAATGAATTAAGAATTTATCTTGCCTTTTCTACATAAACTGTACCAGTGAATAATCAAATAGTAAATAAGAGAAGTTTCTCTTTAAAAATATATTCCAGATAATAAAGAAGAAAAAATATAATATCATTGTTTTGTAATGCTTAATGAATTAATAAATTGGGAATTATTCATGAAAAGAGAGCAATTAGGTGAGCACACATGTGCACGGAAGGAAGTAAAACTTAATGGAAATCAAGCAGGGGGCATGGGGAGGACGGGATGGGTGAAAACCTAACTGATACTATGGATGGTATCTGGGTGACAGCACACTTATAACCATGACTCAAGTATTATAAAAGCAATCTATGTAACCAAAAGGATTTGTACCCCTATAATACCTTGAAATTAAAAAAAAAAAAAGAAAGCAATTAGACTTTTGCCTCCTAATGGAAAAACATATGACCAAAAACAAAAAAGAAAAAAGAGCCTAATTAGATCAGATCTCCATATTCAACTAACAATTTACTAAATACACAAAAGAGACAAACACACTCAACTATACCATGGAGACACAATCAGCAAAATCCGCAATATGGGAACCTTTGTAGGACAATGATCTATTTTTTAAAAACTGTAAGTTGTGGACTTTATTTGGATTCTCATTCCAAGTAGAAAACTGGAAAACAATATAACATTTATGAAACAACTGGAAATTTGAGCACAGATGATTCTTAATAGCAGAAAATAATTTTTAAAATTTGAGTTTGGTAATATTAATGTGTATGTATAAAATCATTATCTTTTAGGAATACCTATTAAAATATATCAGAATAAAATGATATATCTCCTATTTACTAGAAAGTAATAAAATATGAGGCCATGGGTAGAAATAAAATATGATAGCCACTAGTTGATAATTTTTAAATCTAGATGAGATATATGGTAATGAATTCTATTTTTGTATATATTTAAAATTTTCTATAACAAATTTATTGTTTCTTATCCAAGAATGTTTTTGTCTTTTAATTTACTTAAATGTATTGTTATAGTCTTAGAAGAGTTTTAGAGCTTTTTTTTCTTTAAATTTACTTCTATGGATTTTATTTTTTTGTTTGCTATTATAAATGGAATCTTTCCTGCCACACTTTTTCTAATTGGTTATTGTCTGCATATAGGAAAATTATTTTTGTACAATATTATTAAAGAAACCCCCTATTTAATTCTTACTGCATCTCAGTTATTTTTAGTTTATTGATTTTTTTCCCTTTGTATATAATAATATAATTACAAAATGAATAAATTTTACTCTTTATTCTTTTCCCAAATTCATACCTGGTGTTTTGTTCTCTTCTCCTGGCTGCTAATTCTAGAGTAACATTATATACACAATAATTATAAATGGACATTATTATTTCATTCTCAATTTTACTGGTAAGGATTCTACATGCATTGCTGGTTTGTTGCTTGGGATTTTTTTTTAAATCATGTTAGGAAGTATCCACATGTTCATATGTCTTTAAGTTTTATGTTTTGCTTTAATCAGAAACAGATTGTTAAAGGACAATCCGGTATTTTTTAATTTATTCCCTTTATGGAGATAATAAAAATTGATCCTAAATCTGTTATCTATTGTTTTTAATGCTTCCTTTGTTGATATATTTGCTCCATGAATTTTTAAAATTTAACTTTAAATGATATGCTTTGGCATTCCTCTATGGAAAACTGAAAAAATGTACATATTTTTATCACACTCCACTTTTTCTTATCTATAACCTATTCCTTTTTTAAAATACATTTTTTTTTGGCCAGTCACAGTGGCTCATGCCTGTAATCCTAGCATTTTGGGAGGCTGAGGCAGGAGGATCGCTTGAGCTCAGAAGTTCGACACCAGCCTGAGCAAGGGTGAGACCCCAACTCTACTAAAAAGAAAAATTAGCCTGGTGTGGTGGTGCGCTCCTGTAGTCCCAGCTACTCCAGAGGCCGAGTCAGGAGGATCACTTGAGCCCAGGAGTTTGAGGTTGCTGTGAGCTAGGCTGATGCCACAACATTCTACCCTAGGTGATAGAGCAAGATTCTGTCAAATAAATAAATACAAATTTAACAGTAAATTTTATTACTTTTTGGTCCTACAGAAAACTGACTTTTAACCTTGAATAATCTATTTAAGATTCTATTTCTTAAATTCTCCATAGAGATAATATCTATTAATATTAACTCCCTGCTAAGAAAAACGAAGAAATAAGTATATACACATTTCTTCTCATGTTCCTGCCCTCATCCATATTTCACAACCTCAGTGCCTTGACTTTGCCATTACTGAGAAACAACTGGAATAGTCTCAACAACCAGCATTGTTGTCTAAGTATTTCATTGTTCTTCTGATTGTAAGCAAACAAGGAGGGATAAGTGACATCAGTTACTAACCAATTTAGTTAATGAAATTTGAGACTTGTAAACTGATAAGGTGTAGATGAGCTTTCTGGACTTTGAGTTGATGCTGTAATGGAATGAGACTTTGGGGGATGATACATTTTGCATGCGGACATATGTGAATTTGGAAGGCCACAGAAAAAATTGTGGTAAGTATAATAATAGCCTCTCAAAGTTCACATTAGAATTCCTGAAAGTTACCTCACATGGCAAAAGGGACTTTGCAGATATGAGATGATCACAGAGTCTGAAATGGGGAGATTACCCTGGATTGTCCAGGTAGGTCCAATTGAATTACATGACCTCTAAGAATGTGAAGAGGGATGCAAAAAGATATCCTCTGAGAAGGGCCTGACCGACTCTTACTGACTTTGAAGATGGAGTAAGAGGGTCCCTGAACTAAGGAATGTGGGTGGCCTCAGAAGTTGGGAACAGCCCTCAGTTTACAGCCAGCAAGAATATGGGGACCTCAATCCTTCCATTCCAAGGACATAAATTCTACCAACAACTCTAATTAGCAGTAAAAAAAATCTCCTTTAGGACCTCCAGGAAAGAACACAGCTCTGCCAACAACTTGATTTTAGTCCTATCAGACTGTACCAGATTTCTGATTACAGAACTATAAAATAATAGATTTGTTCTTGTTCAAGACAATAAATTTTGGTAACTTATTAAGGCAGAAATAGAAAACATTCTGTTTAGATCAATTTTATAATTATTACCCTATATTAAAGGCCTTCCACTCTGAGATCATGTAATCTCTACCTACTTCTTGAACATATCAGGACCATACAAGCAAGGAGAAAGGGTTGTTTGGCAGGGAGAATGACAGTGATCAGTGCCTGCCACAAATGACTAATCCTCTTGATTTGATTTAAGTTTCCAGTCTTACGTCTCAGACTTCTACCTCATGCTTTATAATCCAGCAGTTTCCAGTCTGTGGGACAGATGATCTTCTGCTTCTATGCTCTTGGTAATTCTGTTCCCTCTGCCCGGAACACTCCAGCCCATTACACCTAATATTCAAGAAATGAGTGCTTGAATTATGCATTCTTAATAAGAATCTTGCTGAATAGCAATTATAGACACACACCTTTTATACTTCACATTATGAAAGACTTTAAAAGTACACAAAAGTAGAGAGAATATTATGAGTCCCCATTAGCCATGATTCAGTTTCAATAGTCAACATTTACATCTATATTTTTAAATCAGCTAGAAAGTAGCAATTTATTCCCACAGCTGGCTGACTTCTTGTCAACAGGCATTGTTTGATTTATATCTAAGGTGAGGAGATAGATTCAGTTCTCCAGCATCTTAGGTCTTGTGAACTTTAAGAGCAATAATGACAAAGCCACTCTCAGGAGCCATTAAGTACTAGCAGTGACCAAGATAGGAGAAAAATCCTAGTACAGACTAGAACCTGAAAAACATTTCATACGTGTCCTAAATGGCCACTACATGGTATAGAACTTGCTCAGCAAGGGCAATTCTGGCCACTTAAGACTTAATTCAAGAGAAGGGGTTTTGTTTTTGTTCATATTTAATGGCCCACTTCAGTGTTAACAATACAGAAAATGTATCCCTGCTGTTTTACACAAATCGCACTGACCACAGAATGCTTGATTTCATTTAACCAAAAACAAGAAGAGTGAGGATGTTTTTGTAGTTTTAGGACTGTTCGTTGCCAACGGGATGAGAGGACCCGATCTTTCTTTGCCCTCGCAGTACGGGAAGGGCCCTTCCACCGAGGAGGAGTAGGAGGTTGGGGGACGGGGAGTTGGGAACCAGAGGAACTCCATCTTGAATCTAGATCTCAGGCAAAGAAATACACTTTAAAAGGAAGAAGAACGAAAGAACAAAGGCTCGAACCCTGGACCTGATTAGAGACTTGACCAAGAGGACAATAACCAACGGTTCTCACCCTCCCTCTCATTCCCCCCGGCGGAGGAGAGAGGGCCCGAAATACACTTCCCAGAATGGAAAGCGGTGGGGCGGGGCTAAAGAAATTGCGTGTTTTTACCTCGAGCTAGGTTTGATTATAAACACCATTCCTTCTCCGTGGCTCTCCTCCACCTCAGTCTGATTGGTTCCGCAGTCCGTGCGTGGGCGGGCGGGTCGTCACAGGCAGCGGTTGAATGGAGACTCTCCGCCCCGCGACCTGGTGGTAGATGAAGTCCTTGCTCTGGTCGGAGCGGTAGCTTCTCCCGCTGCATCGGAGAGAGCGGAACTACATTTCCCAGCGGGCGGCGGGAATGCCGGGCGGCGTGGGGGCGGGGCCTCACGTCTGGTACAGTCATCGCAAGCCTGTTCGGTGGGACTGTGATGGCCGGAGAGATGACGATCTTAGGTTAGTGCCCGGGGGTCCCTGTTATTGTCGCCGGTGTCGAGGCGGTCTGAGGGGGCCGCATGGACAGGGGTGGTTGTCTCACTTCCTAGATCCTGTTGGCGCAGCAGGAGGGGAGTCGGAAAGGTGACTTAGAGGCGATTTCTGGCTATTTGGAGCCGGTGGGGTTGGGGCGGTCTCTAGGCCCAACTAGGCCAAGGTAGGGCCAGCGGTGGCCAGTTGCGTACATCCGTGGGACGTCGGGCTTAGGGCAGCGTTCTTTGTACAGAACCTCGATTTTGAATTGCTAGGTGAATTGGGGCCTTTGGAAGGCTACAAGAATGAGCATCTCCAAGACCCCTTTGTGGAGGAAGGGGGAGGAGCAGCAGCAGCTCCTGGAGCTGTAGACTCACGGGATGCTAAATTTGGAGGGATTCAGGCCTCTTTGATGTATAGCCCGATGCTCTTCCCACCATATGGGGCTGAGAATTACCCTTCCTTTGCCTAGAAGGTGATGAAGCATTTCTGAAATTTTGTTCGTAGGTGCAAGAGGAAAGTGGTATCGACACTTGGTTTCATGTCTTTCAGTTGTGTGTTGATGAAGCTGAGCTAACAATTAGTAACACAAAGTTCTACAAATTTACATTTTGGATCATATGTAACATGAGTGGACACAGGTGTATAACACAGCCTCCCGAAACCAAATAGGAGATTAATTCTAAAATTCATAGTGGCATCTTTCTTCACTTGTGTTTACAGTTTGTGTGTCATTTGTTCCTATTCGTTGTTTTTTTTTTTTTTTCTTTAAGATTTGTTGAGCATCTGCTATTCCTGGCGTGGGAGATACAACAGTGAACAAAACCGATCTGCAAGGAGCTTGCATATATTTTGTGCTGCTTCTTCCCTAATTATTACCTTGGCAAGAAAGATGTCCTTAGTTCATACTTAAATATATAAAAAGTTAACTGTGTTCTATTATGAAATAATAGTTTAATACCTAAGCAATTTTCAAAATTATTTTATACAATTTACCCATTTAATCCTTTTGAAAGGGAAAAGGAGGTGCAATACAAAAATGAAGAGTTTTAGCCTTACAATAACAACTTTTTTGTTGTGCAAACAGTAGTGAGTTTCTTTTAATAATGATAATTAAGCTATTTACAAAGCCATAAGTTCTGAATATCAGTTGATCAATAAAATTGGATTGTATCTAGCTTTTACTCCAGATGAATGATGTTTCCTGTCAGCATCAGCACAATCATCAAAATATTTTTACATTTTATCCTTTTTTCACCCATTAATGAACTACACAAACATACAATTACAGAGTTTTGTGGGTTTTTTTTTGTCATTACTTCATTTTTAGTTGTATTATAACTAATTTTCATTATGAAAAACTTCGTGTCAGAGAGAAATGTTATTCTATAAAAAACATTTTGAGATTTGTGTTTTTAGTCTTGTTTCAAAGAGTGATATTAAAGGAATTTTGCTATAGTAATTTAAAATACATTTAATACTAGTTTGTTAAGATATATCTTTTAATTTGCCTGTGTTTCAGGATCAGCCGTTTTGACTCTCCTGTTGGCTGGCTATTTGGCACAACAATATTTACCGTTGCCTACACCTAAAGTGCTTGGTATTGACCTTGGCACCACCTATTGTTCCGTTGGGGTGTTTTTTCCTGGTACAGGAAAAGTAAAGGTGATTCCAGATGAAAATGGGCATATCAGCATACCCAGTATGGTGTCTTTTACTGACAGTGATGTATATGTGGGATATGAAAGCTTAGAGCTGGCAGATTCAAATCCTCAAAACACAATATATGATGCCAAGAGATTCATAGGCAAGATTTTTACCCCCGAGGAGCTGGAGGCTGAAATTGGTAGATACCCATTTAAGGTAAGTGATTAATCTAGAATCTATTTTAATATTAGTGTATTGTTTAAATTAATGCTTTGGCTTCATATTATAAAACATTCTATCTCAACTAACTTAATCTACTTGGAAGTTAAATTATCACACATAACAAGAAATTTCACAGCAGCTCTGGGAGTTAATTCAGAACTCCACAATGCTATCAAGAACTTAAGGTCTTACTGTGTTCTTGCTCTCCCATCCTCAGAGTGTCTGTTTAGCTCTTTCAAGGTGGTAGGAAGGTTGATGAAGCCCCATATACTATAGATATAGATACATAGATATTCTGTGTGTGTATGGGTACATATTTGTATACATAAAAGAGATCATACCAGGTATGCTGTTTTTGACTTATTTGAAACTCAACAATATGCCATGGACAATTAGTTAATAGGTTCACATCATATCTTCAGTGATCTCCTGGAATGACTATTCCATTATTTAATTGACAAGTCTCTATCATTATATCTTTTTTCCTGGTTTTCACCAATGTTGGAGGTTCAAGGAATATTCTTATGCACATATCTTTATACACTTCTCAGAAGTTTTCCTAACTTGAACTCTAGAAGTAGAATTGCTAGGTCAAATGTGTATATGTTTTTTAAGGCTTTTGATTTATATTGCCAAGTTGTGCCTGTATTTTCACTAGATTACTTTTTAATCTTTGCCAGTTAGACTAGTGAAAAGCAATATCTTATATTAATTTTCATTACTTTGATTTCTAGTGAAATCAGATTTTGTAGAAACTAATGAGTATTATATTTTTCTTTAGTGATCCATTTTTCGTTCCTCATCCTATTTTCTTTTGGCGTCTTTCTCTTAATGACTATAAAATATCTTTTGTTATACGTTTTTGTTATTTTTCCCTTACTATTTTTTTTAACTGATACATAATTTTATTTTTGAGCTATCAAAGTTTTAAATTTTTATGTGGAAAAATGATCTCTTAATAATTTTTTTAAATTGGTTTTAGAATCTTATGGTGCTTACTGTGACCTTTCCCTCCTATACACTTGTTTTTTTTTTCTCTCTAATCCTTTTATGTGAATATTTGTTGGTTGAGTTTTGCTATTTTTTTTCTTTTAAACATTTAGACCTTTTTTCCATGTAGGTTTTTTCTTGTAAGATATGAAGTGGGATTCTAAATGAATTCGTTTAAAAATAGTTAGATAGTTATATCAGTGCTGCTTATTGAATAACCCTATCCATAAAAATTCTCAAATTTTTATCCATTTTCAAAGGAGAAAGTAATTTGCTCCTTGCGTTTCTTAGGTTTATTACTGTGGGTTTTTTTGTTGTTGTTGTTGTTTTCTTAGTTTTTTGGGGGGTATTCTTTACTGATTTCTAATCTTTATGTAATGATAAAATCATCTCTAGCTATACATTTTCTCTGAATTACAGCTTTGGGTACATTACTTATTGATCCAAAAGCTATTTTGTTTTAAGTTTCTAAGTGATCTGATTTTTTTGTTGTTGCTTCTGTTTCATGTGGGCTGTGATGGTTCTGATATGTTTGTACATCATTTTAGTAATGTCTGTATAACTCATTTGTATTTTTTACAGACTGGTGAAATACTTTTTGAAAGATCAGATTTTTTTGATTGAAACCTAATTATGAGGTCTAGAATAGGGAAAAATTATTATAATTTCTGAGAACAGATTAATTTTCTTTACTATTGACATTAATGCGATCCGTTGGTAAAACCAGGATATTTAAGAGTTGATGTAGTTTTTTAAAATGTATACACACATTATTGGGGATAATGAGCTAATGCACAATACATGTTTTCATGGAAATGAGAATGCAAATGATATTTGATTCTTAGATAAGAACATAATGAAATACTAAAATTATTCTTGTTAATATGTACTAGAAAATTCTTTCAATTATCTCTTACTTTTAGAAACAAGTAAATTGGAAAAAGAGAAAAGATCCTGAGTTACATACATGATTGAACAACTGTTATTTCTTATTTTTTGTCATTCATTCTTCCATTCAACAAATGTATATTGAGAATCATCTCTGTGCTAGTTATGTGCTTAGTTACGAATTTTGTTCTTCTGTTATTGAAAATGCTAGTGTGCGTTCATTTTATAGATTTTGAAGTGTAACATTTAATAAATTCTAATCTTGGTGAATGTACTATATAGATTACATATAAATTTAATTTTATAAAGGTAAAGGCAAATTTTTATTGAATAAGCCCAGTATGTATATATGTATACATGCATAAATTTTACACTTTTTTCCAAATCCTATTTATAGGTTCTAAACAAAAATGGAATGGTTGAGTTTTCTGTGACAAGTAATGAGACCATCACCGTTTCCCCAGAATATGTTGGCTCTCGACTGTTGTTGAAGTTAAAGGAAATGGCAGAGGAGTATCTTGGAATGCCAGTTGCCAATGCTGTCATTTCTGTACCAGCAGAATTTGATCTGAAACAGAGAAATTCAACAATTGAAGCTGCTAACCTTGCTGGTAACAGCTCCCTTGCCTAACTTGCATTTTCTCAAAATTTTGTTAAGTCGAACAGCTAATGGAGAACAGGGCACACTGTATGGGGGAAGGACACGCTTGTAGCCCTGACTTGGGCGAGGCCAATGCATTTCACATAACCAAAATGTTTATATCCCCATAATAACCTTAATTAAAAAAAAAATTGTTAGGTTCAAAATCTTCTTTATTAAGTGTTATTACTGTCTGGACCACCTAACTACAGGCACATAATCTTTATGGTGGGTAAATTAGATTGATTTTTATATAGTTTTATAAATGATAATTATGTAAGCTCTGTAGCACAATGTAAAATGTGTATATAACAAGAACCAGTCAGATAGGTGTATGTCAAAGGCTGAGAGAAAACATGGACACATGTTAACAGTGAGGTGTTTTTCTTCTAAGCTTTCTTTAATATTAAGGTAGATAATCTAATGTTTTAAAAAAAATTTAAGGTGGAAGAGAATTCATTTAGCCCCATTCAACAAATATTGAGTGATTTGGTAAATAAAATTAATAAATCTTTATTCTCATGGACCTTGTGTTCTACTGGAGGGAAACAGAAAAGATAACTTTAATACAGGATTTTTCACCCTCGGTAATACTGATATTTTGGCCTAGATAATTCTTTGTTGTGGGGGACTGTCCTGTGCACCACAGAATATTTAGGAGTATCCCTAGCCTCTATTCACTAGGTCCTCGCAGCACCCTCCATAACCAGGTAGTGATGGTGACAATCAAAGATACCTCCATATATTGCCAGATGTCTCCTGAAGGTAAAATCACTCCTTCTTGAGCACCACTGGTACAGCATATATCAGAAAGTAACATGCTGTGATAAACGATAATGTACTAAGGGATCAGGATTGCTGCTGGTGGTCAGGGAATTGGGGGTTGTAGGTTTTAAATAAGGTGGTCAGGTAGGCCTCATTGAGAAGGTGACATTTAAGCATATTTGAAGGAAGTAAGGTGGTTAGCCATGTAGACCGATGGAGAAAGTGAGTTGCAGGGAGAGGAAATGGCCAGTGCAGCAGCCATAAAATGGAAATTTGCTGGTGCATAAGGGGATAGGAAGTTGGCCAGTCTGGCCAGAGTAGAGTGAATGATAAAGTCAGAGAACTAAAGGGAAGGCTGTTATGGTCTTTGGAAGCATTCTTTAGAATTTGAAAGTTGCTATGGCTCCTGATATATAATGCCATATTACTTCCCAGACCACTCATGACAATTAGTTTAAAGCATGAATTTTGTTCCATGAAACCTGATATTTTGCCTTTAAAAGGATAAGCTTATCTCATTAGTTTATAGTATATCATGATTAAAGTTTTATTGTTCATATATTCTCAAGTAGCATATGAATATTAGAAAAGGCTGAAAGATTGATTAAAAATTAAGAATTAATTAAAGAACAAAGTAACTTATTGCACTGAACCTGGGTTTTTATTTCTTTATATTGTAATCTTCTTTCAGAATAATTTTAATGGTACTGTTTAAAAGAGTCTATATTGTTTCTATTTCATATTTCTATTGAGTTTGTGACTGCTGTCATTATTACTCAGTGTAGTTCATGTCATAGAAGACACAAACATACTATGAGGTTTTGAAGGAATTTGTTAATAGCATCCTTTCAAGAGTTGTTCTCCCCTTCAACCAATCTTACAGGATTGAAGATCTTGAGAGTAATAAATGAACCCACAGCAGCAGCTATGGCCTACGGTCTCCACAAGGCTGATGTCTTCCATGTCTTGGTGATAGACTTGGGCGGAGGAACTCTAGATGTGTCATTACTGAATAAACAAGGAGGAATGTTTCTAACCCGAGCAATGTCTGGTAAGAAAAATACAAGGAGAGTTTAAAGAAGTTCAGGCAGTGCTTTCCTTAACATATTTAATATGTAGTACATTTTTTTTCCATAATTCTTTGACTTCATTTTGGTAATTTTATATATATGTAATTTTATACCACCACTTATGTACATTTACAGCAGAAAGTTAAGTCTCAAAAAATGACTGGGCATCCTATAAGTCATGCATTGCCAGTTACATCTCACTGAGCAGATAGGACTTTTCATGGTGATGGTGAAGGAAGGGAACTCAGAGAAGAAAAATTGCTTTAAAATTAACGGTGATCAATGTATTTCTTTTGATATTATGTTTTATAAAATAAATGTCTTCAGAAAATCTAATTTTAGTGTTCCCTAGGAAATGATAGGCTTTGCATTCTAAATATTTTTTAAAGGTTTTTGTTTTAGGTTAAAGAAATAAACCTGTTTGAAAAGTTGAGATGTAAGTTATAGTGTGTCCTAACCTCTGCATTTTGCTTTCTCTTATCCAGAAGCTTTCAAACTAAGCTAAATGCTGAGGACTTTTATTACATTATTTTTCTCCTTTGAAGTAATTTTTCTTTTACTTTATCTTTTTTTTTTTTTTCAGAGACAGAATCTGACTCTGTTGCCCAGGCTGGAGTGCAGTGACACAATCATAGCTCACTGCAGCCTCGAACTGGGCTCAAGTGATCCTCTTTCCTCAGCCTCCAGAGTAGCTGGGACTACAGGCATGTGCCACCATGCCCAGATAATTATTTCTATTTTTTGTAGAGATGGGGTCTCACTATGTTGCCTAGGCTGGTCTCGAACTCCTGGCCTCAAGTGATCCTCCCGCCTCAGCCTCCTAAAGTCCTGGGATTATAGGTGTGAGGCACTGTGTCTGGCCTGAAATCATTTTTCTACTTTTCAGTTCTTAATTACACAAGCAAAAGAGTGAAAGAATAAAAAGATGAAATGCCTGCTTTTTAAGTATATAACGCACTTTATTCTGTTGAGAATGACTTTTAGTGTTTTTAAATAGCTACTTATAGGCCAATCTGTGTTCTCAGTCTCTATTTTCTGTAAAATTATTTTATATCATTAAGAGATACTTTTCATATCATTTAAAAATTTTATCTGTGATGTATGTACTGTTTATTTAATAGTATGTATTTGGGTTAAAATTATTTTAACCCAGTTATTTTTAATCCATCTTTATATAAAATCCTTTTTCTCCTTTTTTTAAGATAGGGTCTCACTCTATCACCCAGGCTGAAGTACAGTGGCACAGTCATAGCTCACTACAGCCTCGAACTCTTAGGCTCAAGCGATTTTCCTGCCTCAGCCTCCTGAATAGACAGGACTATAGGCACATACCACCATACCTGGCTAATTTTTTAAATTTTTTACAGAGACAGTGTCTCACTCTGTTTCCCAGGCTGGTCTTGAACTCCTGGCTCAAGCAATCCTCCTGTCTCGGCTTCCCAAAGTGTTGGGATTACTGGCATGAGATAGCCTACCCGTTCCCTAAAAATCTTAATTCTACCTTAAACAAGGGATTTGTTATTCCCAGAATATAAATTTTACGCATACATACACACGTGTATATATACACACATATACATATATGCATAAATACAATATAAACTTTTTTTTTTTGCTTAGGAAACAATAAACTTGGAGGACAGGACTTCAATCAAAGATTGCTTCAGTACTTGTATAAACAGATCTATCAAGCATATGGCTTCATTCCCACTAGGAAAGAGGAAATCCACAGATTAAGACAAGCTGTAGAAATGGTCAAATTAAATCTGACTCTTCATCAGTCTGCTCAGTTATCAGTATTACTAACGGTGGAGGAAAACAACAGGAAGGAACCTCAGAGTAGTGACCCTGAACTGCCAAAAGACAGACTTTCCCCAGCAGATGGCCACCATGTGAACAGTGCGTTTGGGCCTGGCCTTATTGAAAAGAAAAGTGGAGAAAGTCAGGTTTTATTTGAAACAGAAATATCACGGAAGCTCTTTGATACTCTTAATGAAGATCTCTTCCAGAAGATACTTGTCCCCATTCAGCAAGTATTAAAAGAAGGCCACCTGGAAAAGACTGAGATTGATGAGGTGGTTTTAGTTGGGGGCTCTACTCGTATTCCTCGAATCCGCCAAGTCATTCAGGAGTTCTTTGGAAAGGATCCCAACACGTCTGTAGACCCTGACCTAGCAGTGGTAACGGGAGTGGCTATCCAAGCAGGGATTGATGGAGGCTCTTGGCCTCTCCAAGTTAGTGCTTTAGAAATTCCCAATAAGCATTTACAAAAAACCAACTTCAACTGAATTCTGGAGGAATGATGGTAATTTGTGATTTTGTCTGATTATCTTTTCCTCTTTATCAGACTACTTCCTCCAAAAAAGAAAGTCTCTATCGAAAACATCTCACAGATTTACCTACATGTAGATATAGGAAAATTTTACATAGCATTTTATTTTAGGATTATATGTGACCAGATTGATCCTATTTGATTTTGGAGAGATCCCATTCCAACAAATACTTCTAAAATGAAAGAATTGAGGTAAAACTCTCTTATAAGAGTATAAGTGAGTATATTTCCTGGATTCTGGAAGTAGATAACCATAGGCGCTTAACATTATATTATGTAAACATTAAATAGTGCCAATTATAAGATTCCCAGTTCTTACTAAATTGTATTAGCAGGAGCTGGTAATTTCCTTGCTTGGTTATCGCATGTAACTATTAATTTGAACTCTACTTGAAGGACAGTATTGGTGTCAGGTATTTACATTGGCTGGAAGATAGCCGTGTTATTAATATAAGCTGCATACATAATATTCAATAACTGCCACATTATCTGACAGATTTTACTTTCACAAATTCAGTATCCTGTTATGTGTCCTATTCTCATAATCTGCATTTGCTAGGTTTTTATGTATTTACTAAATCAGTTTATTTTTTCTAAAACAAGTACAGGTTTATTTAAATGTTTCAGATAGAAATGTACCAGATAGAAATACCTAATTTACATTCTAGTTCCTTCATCTCTTATGTATCATTCTGTGGATTTCTATGATTTTATTGGTTAGAAAACAATAGGAAATTATTAATTGCATTTTTAAAATGTTTTAATGTGACAATAAAGCCATCATTACTATCTCATTTTTTTGTTATCCAAGAGCTTTTCAGACATTGCTAAACAGCATTAATTACCTAATGTATTGGTTTTACCTTTTTGTTTTCTTTGTTTATGTTTTTAGTAAGCCCTAGGAAATATAGCATGATTTGATTCAGTTTCACTGAAATTTTTTCTCATATTTAGTTTTAAATAAGGAAAATGTATTCAATTGTAAAAACCCTATTATTGTTTTCTATTATTTTTAAATAATTACACTTGGACTATTTTCAGCCATGGGGTTAGTATGCAATGAGAATAAAAAGTTTGTGAATGCTAGAAGTAATGTGGGGAAGGCACTGTGGGAAGGTTTCTATAAATCAATATTTGAGTTGTATGTTTTGTTTTGTTTGTTTGTTTGTTTATTTCCTTAAAAGCCACAGGGACCAAGGAAGAAAATATAGCTGTTCGATTTCTATGATACTCTTTTTATTTGAAGATATATTTATATATATTTTTTCCTTAATAGCAGAATGCTTCCTATTATTATTCAAAAATTTTATCCTGATCAACATTTTTGTTAATATAAAGGGTGTTTGCTTTATCCATTGTTGAATTTAAAAGGATGTTGAATTTCCAATCACTGAAAAGGGGATCACTAAGCAAATTTATTTCAACAACATCAAAACTTTTCAGCTTCTCAGCAAAAAGGCTGAATGTTAATATTTTTTGATTGAAAAAAATGTTTCTTACCAGTGAAATTGCTGTTAACACACAAACTTCAATCAAATACTTTTGTGTAGAGAAAATGTGTATAGTAGGTAAATAGAAAAATAGAAAATGTGCATTAATATGTTTTATTTTAGAACTAATAAAATGCCAAAGATGAATCCTTCACTGCAGTATGAAAGTATTCCAAGTGCTCTCTTAGACTTTATATAAATCTTTAATAGATTTTAACACTGAAAAATTCTTTTTATGAAGGTCTTTAAAAAGAAAAGTGTTCAGTTTATCTCCACATATAGTATCAGCTTTAACCTAAACCATTTTAAAATTTTTTTAAAAAAGCTTGAATTTCTCAAATATTTGAGATAGTTCAAGACAACCGAGTAATCTGTTAACGATTTTTAAAGGAAACAATTTACAAAACAGGGCAGGCAGCTAATCTCATACTAAGCTATTTCTCATATTGGAATTTAAATAATTTGACTCTTTCTGAGAAATAGAATGGCAGTGTTGGAATTTGGGGGCAGTAGTTTAGCGTATTCTCTAGTATAGTTACACCTGTAACAAAATGAAGGAATGTCTGTTCTCAATCATATTTTAAGGGGCTGTATATAGTCTTGAAATCAATGTAGTTCATTTATTTAAAAGATAAGAATGCATCCTAAAAGGGATCATTTATGAATAACAATCTGAAGTCATTTTTCATAAGACAAACAGTATACTTTAGTTGTACATTTAGCTAGTGATTTTTGAAGTACGTAACTTTTAAAATATTAAGTGTCTTGTGTGATTAGAACATGTGAGTAATTTATTTTGTATTAGGAATGTTTTTATGTACTGTTTCCACTCAAACCACTGACTTAACAGATAACTACTGTGTGTAACATGGACTAAATATTACAGTTATTGTGCATAAAAGATTGTGCCTCTTAAATTTGTGTGTATACAGGTAATTCATGTTTTAGTGTAAATAAATAACCATTTTGCATTTTTTTTTTTAAATTGTGTACTTTGTTTTCCATTCAGGACTAGGCTGGAGTACATTTTTAAGGTATATAAATAAGAAAGGAAGGATAAAGCTAATTTGATGCTTATGGTACTTGACCTCAGTAGCTGTAGCCAGAAGTAGTAGCTGTAGTTCCAGAAATGTACATTTCCCTGCATCCTGTCTCTGGGATTGCTTATATGCTTGCCACTTACTTTCCTAATTTAGAAGAGATAGTTATTATATGATATGAACACTATCTCCAGAACTCTGAATCCCATTTCATGGCTTCTGACCATAATGGAGCCAAGAGCTAAACTAAACTAAGCTAATCTAGCTAGTTAATCAATAATCCTGCATACCTGTGTATCAGGCTAATGTAATCCTTTTGTGGATGGTTAATACTTTATACTTTTCTAATAAAGTATTAGTTTTTGGACCAAAAACCTCACTATAATTGTTTCTGTTTTTTAAAGAAACATTTTATTAGTGTAGCCTTTTAAGGTGAACCCTTAGATAAAGATGGTGGACTTGACCCCCTTGCAAGTACTCAAATATATGAGGAAATGTAGTGACACTTCCATATTTATTTTATTTAACAAATAACACAGTTCCTAATGTGGCTCTCAATGATCCCTACGTCATGGTATTCACTTCCTTGTATAATCCTCTTGAATTTTGGCAAGATTTAATGACTCACTGCTAATGAACAGAATATGGCAGAAGTGCTGGGCTGTCACTTCTAAAGTTAGGTTTAAAAAATGCAAGCTTCTGGCCGGGCACGGTGGCTCACGCCTGTAATCCTAGCACTCTGGGAGGCCAAGGCGGGAGGATGGCTCAAGGTCAGGCGTTCAAAACCAGCCTGAGCAAGAGCAAGACCCAGTCTCTACTAAAAATAGAAAGAAAATTAATTGGCCAACTAAAATGTATATAAAAAAAATTAGCTGGGCATGGTGGCACATGCCTATAGTCCCAGCTACTCAGGAGGCTGAGGCAGAAGGATTGCTTGCGCCCCAGGAGTTTGAGGTTGCTGTGAGCTAGGCTGACACCATGGCACTCTAGCCCGGGCAACAGAGCGAGACTCTGTCTCAAAAAAAAAAACCCAAAAAAACCCCGCAAGCTTCTTTCTTGCATGTGCCCTCTTGCTTGCTGGCTCCCTCACTTGGAGCCCAGCTGCCATGTAAAGAAGACCAGGCTATTATGCTGGAACGTACAGGTGAAGAAAAAGGTCCCCAGAAGAGGAGAGGCCCCATGGAGGCAAACAGGT
>CAUYPO010085235.1:0-19576 GCA_963574435.1 Cheirogaleus major
TCCATTGTTGGGATACTTCACTTAGTAGAATGGATTCCAGCTCTATCCATGAAAATACAAGCGGTGCTATATCACCATTGTTTCTTATAGCTGAATAGTACTCCATGGCATACATATACCACATTTTATTAATCCACTCATATATTGATGGGCACTTGGGTTGTTTCCAAGTTTGCGATTGTGAATTGTGCTGCTATAAACATTCAAGTGCGGGTGTCGTTTTGTAGAGTGTCCTTTGTTCTTTTGGATAGATGCCCAGTAATAGGATTGCTGGATCAAATGGTAGATCTACTTGTATCGCTTTAAGGTATCTCCATATTGCTTTCCACAGAGGTTGAACTAGTTTGCAGTCCCACCAGCAGTGTAGGAGTGTTCCTATCTCTTTGCATCCACGCCAACATTTATTGTTTTTGGACTTTTTGATAAAGGCTATTCTTACTGGAGATAAGAGATATCTCATTGCAGTTTTGATTTGCATTTCCCTGATGATTAGAGATGTTGAGCATTTTTTCATATGTTTGTTGGCCATTATTCTGTCTTCTTTTGAAAAGTTTCTGTTCATGTCCTTTTCCCACTTTTTGATAGGGTTGATTTTTTTCTTGCTGATTTTTGTGAGTTCTAAATAGATTTTAGTTATCAGCCCCTTATCAGATGTGTAGCATGCAAAAATTTTCTCCCATTCTGTAGGTTGTCTGCTCTCATGACAGTTTCTTTGGCTGTGCAGAAGCTTTTTAGTTTGATCAGGTCCCATTTATTTATTTCTGTTGCTGCTGTGATTGCCTTTGGGGTCTTTCTTCTTCATAAATTCTTTGCCTAGGTCAATGTCTAGAACAGTATTTCCAACGTTTTCCTTTAGAATTCTAATAGTTTCATACCTTAGGTTTAAGTCTGTTACCCAGCATGAGTTGATTTTTGTGAGAGGTGAAAGATGTGGATCCTGCTTCAGCCTTCTCCATGTGGCTATCCAGTTTTCCCAGCACCATTTATTGATTAAGGATTATTTTCCCCAGTGTATGTTTTTGTCTACTTTGTCGAAGATTAGATGGCTATATGAAGATGGTTTTATATCTGGGTTCTCTGTTCTGTTCCACTGGTCAATGTCCCTATTTTTGTGCCGATAAAAAGCTGATTTAATTATTATAGCTTTGTAGTACAGTTTGAAATCTGGTATATTGATGCCTACCATTTTGTTTTTATTGCCTAGAATTGCTTTTGATATACAGGGTCTTCTCTGGTTCCATACAAAGCGTAAAATTATTTTTTCTATATCTGTGAAAAATTATGTTGGTATTTTAATAGGAATTGCATTGAATCTATAGATCAGTTTGGGTAGTATAGACATTTTAACAATGTTGATTCTGCCGACCCATGAGCATGGTATGGATTTCCATCTGTTTACGTCCTCCGCTATTTCCTTCCTCAGTGTTTCAAAGTTCTCTCTGTAGAGGTCTTTTACCTCCTTAGTTGATCATTTAACATGTGAAAAGACAAGTACCAGAAAAATAAGCTAAAAATAAGCTAAAAATAATAAGCTAAGTACCAGCACTACTCCAAATCTTCAAATAAGTTTTATTCCCATACAATTCTGAGACATTTCCTTTTTTTTCCTGTTAAACGTACACAGAGAACATGATTCTTTTTTATGCAAACATCAACTTACAGCCTGTCTCAACTACAGTGAAGCATAGCATCACTGTGGTGTCTGAATCTGATGTGGAAGGGCTGGCTGGGAGGAATCTGCAGGCAGTTGGCATGGAGAGATGGCTATAGGAAGGGGAAGTAAGGAGGACCTTAGAGGAGAAGGCCTTCCCTATTCCCATCCTCAGGGACCCAAAGCAGCCCTTCTCCAGGTCAGCACAGTCCTGGAGGTGACCTAGCTCATGGTTTACACCTAAGCAAAGACAAGCAGCTCAAACCTGCCAAGCAATAGGAGTGCAAGCAGTTCCGCTGTGTGGTGCTCGTTCTACTCAGCAACTCCACACCTGACCATAGCCAGCAAGCCACGCACCATGTGCCATCCTCTTCCCCTGCCACTTCTCAACCCAGACACAGACCACATGCTCTGAGGCAGATCATTCCCATCACACTTGAGAATTATGGAGCAACTGAATCTGGATCCTAAGCAATTTACTGAAAACCCTGCAGCTTCCCTGTCAGAAAAGCAGCAACTCACTGAACCAGGCCTCCAAAGCAGAGGGCCTTCCCCAGCCACCAAGAACTACTTCTTCAAGCCAATGCCCCTTCTTCTCAGAGGAGAGGATTGGAGGAGAGCTCAGCTTGAGATGACTTTTGATGACAAGATGCTGCAGCTGGCCTGTTGTCAGGTTTTGGGGTATGTGTGTATGAGGCCAGAATGCATAGTGGCCTAGGGTAGTCTATACCAAAAGGATGCTGACCTTGATCAAGGCCTCCCAAGGCCTAAGATCACCAGGATCCAAGGCACAGGACAGGGAAGGAAGGCTTGTCACTACCCACTCTTGGTCAGCAAGCTGCTCCTATACAAAAATTAAAGAACTAATACATCTTTCTCAAACTCTTCCAAAACATTGAGGTAGAAGAAATATTAATATTTCCAAATTCATTTATGAGGCCAAAGCTTTTTCTACCAAAGTTGGAAAAATACACTATAAAGAAAGAAAATTATATGACTGACAGGACCCAAGTAGGGGGAGAGGCCCAGGTGCCCTGCAGTTGAGCCCCAAGGCCCCACAACCGAGGCTCCTGTCCTGTCACCAGGTCTGGTGGCCCTGCCCATGCAATTCCCATGATGCCACTAGTCCGGCCCCACAGTTCCACCCCTAAGGCTCCCGCGCTGCTTCTGGGTCCCAGTGCTCCGACCCTGAGGCTCCCATCTACCCCTGATACCCACGACCACTGCCTAGATAGCTTCACCTCCAGCTGCCACTGACAGCACCATGGAGAGACCCAGGCAGAGCAATCTCCTGCAACACCAGCCTCAATGGGGAGAGACTTGCCCAGTGCCTCACCTGAACTTCCAACAGCAGCCTGGGGAATAACCCACCACACCACATAGAGATCATCCAGCACTGGCTTGGACCGTGACAATCATAGGGGAATGGGACAACACAGAACAGCTGCATTACAGGCTCTCAGTGCATCTGGCTCTCTCCTGCCAAGTCAGTCTTCCAGAGTAGGTCACAAAAGTGCCATTTAGGGATCTCTCCTTCTTCTCACTAAGTAGGAGAATTCCCAGAAAAGGAGAACAGGTTATGCTGCAAATCTATCTGCCCTGTTTCAGATGAGAAGAAACCAGCAAAAGAACTCTGGCAACATGAAAAAACAAGCTAGTTCCCCCAAAGGATCACAATAGATCTATAGCTATGGGCCTCAATCAAAAGGAAATTGTTGAAATGTCAGAAGTGGAATTCAGAATATGGATGATAAATAAGATGAATGGGATTGAAGAGAATGTTGAAAACCAACACAAAGAAGCCATGAAAATATTTTAGAATATCACTGAAAAAATGAAAGAGCTAGACAAATTAAGAAAGGATATAATAGAACTTAAAGAAATGAGAGAGTCATTTAAGTAATGTCAAAATATAGCAGAAAGTTTCAACAACAGGCTACACCAAACAGAAGAAAGAATCTCAGAGCTTGAAGACAAGACTATGAAACTAACCCAGTCAAAGATGCAGAAAAAAGAATAAAGAAGGATGAACAAATATTCAAAGAAATATGGGACTATGTGAAAGGAGCCAATAGGCAAATTACAGGTATCACAGAGGAAGAAGAAGAAAAAGTAACTTGCATGGAAAACCTATTCAAGGGAATTATTGAGATCTTCCCTGGTATCACTAAAGATTCAGATATCCAGATACAGGATGGTCATTGAACACTGGGAAGATTCATAGCAAATAGGACATCTCCAAGACATATAGTCATCAACCTGGCCAAAGTTAAAATGAAGAAGAAGATTCCACAAGGTGCAAGATGAAAGTAACAACTAACCCATGAGGAAAACCCATTAGGCTAACAGCAGATTTCTCAATGGTGACCTTACAAGCCAGAAGGGAATGGGCCCCATTTTTAGTTTTCTTCTTATTTCTTTTTTTTGGAGACAGGCTCTCACTCTGTTACCCAGGCTAGAGTGTAGTGGCATCATCACATCTCACTGAAGCCTCAAACCCCTGGGCTCAAGCGATCCTCCTGCCTCAGCCTCCCAAGTAGCTGGGACTACAGGCACATGTTACCATGCCCAGCTAATTTTTCTATTGTTTGTAGAAACAGGGTCTCAGCTGTGTTGCTCAGGCTGGCCTTGAACTCCTGGTCTCAAGTGATCCTCCTGCCTCAGCCTTCCAAAGTGGTAGGATTACAGGCACAAGCCACTATGCCTAGCCAGTCTTCTTAAACAGAACAACTGCCAGCCATGAATTCTATATCCTGCAAAACTAAGTTTCATAAATGATGGAGAAATAAAGAGTTTTCCAGACAAGCAAACATTAAGGGAATTTGTCACTATTTGCCTACAGGAAATACTCCAAAGTACATTATACATGGAACAGTACAATAGATACCAAAAAGTATAAAAACACCCAAAGTTAAAGCTCACAGCTCTTACAAAATAATAGCACAAGAGGAAAAACAAAACAAGGTACCATCCAATATGATGAATAAAACATTATCCCACATATCAGTACTAACACTAAACGTGAATAGTCTTTTTTTAAATTTTTTTTATTTCAGCATATTATGGGGGTACAAATGTTAAGGTTACGTATATTGCCCATGCCCCCCTCCCCCCTCAAGTCAGAGCTTCAAGTGTGACCATTCCCCAAACGTTGCACATCTCACTCATTATGTTTGTATGTACCCATCCCCTCCTCCCCCCTCCCACCTGCCCAACACCCGATAAATAAAACGTGAACAGTCTTAATGCTCCACTTAAAAGACACAGATTGCCTGAATGGATGAAATAACATAAGCCAAGTATGTGTGTCTCCAAGAAACACATCTAACTCTCAAGAACTCATACAGACTCAAGGCAAACGGATGGAAAAAATATCCCACACAAACGGAAACCAAAAGCGAGCAGGTAAATCTATTCTTACATCAGACGAAACAGACATTAAATTAACAATAGCTACACAAAAGACAAAGATGGTCATTATATGATGGTAAAGGGAGCAATGCAATAAGAAGACATAATAATCCTAAATATATATGCACACTTAACACAGGAGCTCCCAGATTCATAAAGCAAATTCTACTAGATCAAAGCAAAGAAATAAACAGCATCATAATTGCTGAGACTTCAACACCTCACTGACAGAACTGGATAGATCATTAAAACAGAAAATCAATAAAGAAACCGTGGACTTAAACAGGACTCTAGAAAAAATGGACCTAACAGATATTTATACCATATTCTACCCAAAAACTACTGAATATACATGCTTCTCATCAGCACATGGGATATTTTCAAAGACTGATCATATCTTGGGCTACAAAACAAGTCTCAGCAAATTCACAGAAATAGAAATCTTGCCATGTATATTGTCAGAGCATAATGAAATAAAATTAGAATCAATTCCAAGATAAACACTCAAATCTACATAAAGTCATGGAAATTAACCTGCTGCGGAACAATCTTTGGGTCAATGATGAAATTAAGATGGAAATCAAAAGATTCTTTGAAATGAACAACAAAGGGGACTTTCAAAATTTATGGGATACAGCAAAAGCAGTCCCTCAGAGAAAAGTCCCTAGCCTTAAATGCCTACATTAAAAAGATAGAAAGATGACAAATTAACAACCTAAGGTCACATCTCAAGGAGCTATAAAAGGAAGAACACACCAGATCCAAAGCCAGCAGAAGAAATGAAATAATAAAGTTCAGAGCAGAACTAAACAGAATGGAATCCAAAAAAACTATACAAAGGATCAATGAAACAAAAAGTTGGTTCTTTGAAAAGATAAACAAAACTGATAGACCACTAGCTAGAATAACCAGAAAGAGAAAAGACTTCAATGAGTTCTATTAGAAATTAAAAAGGAGACACTACAACTAATACCACAGAAATACAAAATATCACCCGTGAGTACTACCAAAAACCTGTACTCAAACTAGAAAATATAAAGGAAATGGGTAAATTCCTAGAAACACACAACCTCCCAAGCCTGAATCAGGAAGAAATAGAAATCCTCAGCAGACCAATAATAAGCAGTGATACTGAAGTGGTAATAAAAAATCTCCCAACAAAAAAACCCCAGACTAGATGGATTCACAGGCAAATTCTACCATATCTACAAAGAAGAACTGGTACCCACCCCACAGAAATTATTCCATATCGTCAAGAAGGAGGAAATCCTCCCTAAATCATTCTATGAATCCAGTATCACCTTGATACCAAAGCCAGGGAAGGACACAACAAAAAAAGAAAACACCAGACCAATATCTTTATGAACATAGATGCAAAAATTCTCAACAAAATACTAGCAAACCGAATGCAACAACACATTAAAAATATAGTCCACCATGATCAAGTGAGTTTCATCCCAGGAATGCAAGGATGGTTCAACACACACAAATCAATAAACATGACTCACCACATAAACAGAAGCAAAGATCATATGATCATCACAACAGATGCAGAAAAGGCATTTGATAAAATCTAGCACCATTTCATGATAAAAACTCTCAACAAACTAGGCATAGAAGGAACACACCTCAACATTATGAAAGCCATATATGACAAACCCACAGCCAACATCATACTGAATGGGGAAAAGTTGAAAGCATTCCTCCTAAGAACTAGAAGAAGACAAGGGTGCCAACTGTCATCACTTCTATTCAACATAGTACTGGAAATCCTAGCCAGAGTAATCAGGCAAAAGAAAGAAATAAAGGGTATCCAAATTGGGAAAGAGGAGGTCAAACTAGCCCTGGTTGCTGATAATATGATTTTGTATCTAGAAAACCCTAACAACTTCACCAAAAGACTCCTAGAATTGATAAATTCAGCAAAGTCTCAGTGTATAAAATTAATGTACACAAATCAGTAGCATCTCTCTATGCTAATAACAGTCAATTGGAGAGTCAAATCAAGGACCCAATACCATTTACAATAGCTACAAAGAAAATAAAATACCTAGGAATATACTTAACCAAGGAGGTGAAAGATCTCTACATGGAGAAATACAAAACAGTGATGAAAGAAATCATAGGTGACATAAACAAATGGAAAAACATCCCATGCTCATGGATTGATAGAATCAACATTATTAAAACTGCCCAAAGTGATTTACAGATTCAATGTAATCCACATCAAAACACCAATGTCATATTTCACAGATCTAGAAAAAAATAATTCTAAGCTTCATTTGGAACCAAAAAAAAGCCTGAATAGCCAAAGCAATCTTAAGCAAAAAGAACAAATCTGGAGGTATCACATTACCTGACTTCGAATTATGCAAGGCTATAACAACCAAAATAGCATTGTATTGGTAAAAAAGTGGAGACACAGACCAATAGAACAGAATAGAGAACCCAGAAATAAAACTTAGAGAACCCCAAAATAAAACTATCTACCTAAAACCAACTGGTCTTTGACAAAGCAGACAACAACATACACTGGGGAAACGAAGCCCTATTCAATAAATGGTGCTGGGAAAACTGCATAGCCACATGCAGAAGAATAATACAGGACACCTATCTCTCACCATTTACAAAAATTAATTCAAGATGGATAAAAGATTTAAATGTAAAGTATAAAACCATAAAATTTCTAGAAGACAAAGTAGGAAAAACTCTTCTAGAGATTGGCCTAGGCAAAGAATTTATGACTAACCAAATGTAAGGCAAATATAGCAATAAAATAAATAAATGGGACTAATTAAATTGAAAAATCTTCTGTATAGCAAAGGAAACAATCAACAGAGTGAATACACAACCAACAGAATGGGAGAAAATATTTGCAAACTATACATCCAAAATATCCAGAATCTGCAAAGAACTCAAACAAATCAGCAAGAAAAAACAAATCACCCCATCGAAAAGTGGGCAAAGACAACAGAAGTTTTTACGCTGTTGGTGGGACTGAAAATTAGTACAATCTCTAATTGTACTAATTGAACACAGTATGGAGAGTCCTCAAAGAAATAAATGTGGACTTACCATTCGATCCAGAAATCCCAGTACTGGGTATCTAGCCAAAGGAAAAGAACTCATGTTATCAAAAAGACATCTGCACTCAAATGTTTATAGCAGTATAATTCACAGCTACAATCTAAGAGCCCATCAATCCATGAGTGGATAAAAAAATGTGACATATATATATCATGGAGTACTACTCAGCCACAAAAGGAATGAAATAATGTCTTTGCAGCAATTGGGATGGAATTGGACTATTTCTTTTATTGTGGATAAAGAGGGGCATTATATCATGATTAGTTCTCCCCCTTTTTTTGAGACAGGTGTCACTATGTTGCCCAGGCTGGTTTCAAACTCCAGGGCTCAAGCGATCCTTCCACCTCAGCCTCCCGAGCAGCAGGGATACGAGTATGGACCACTGTGCCCAGCTACAATCAATTTTCTACTGCTGCAGTAACAAATTACCACAAACTTAGTGGCTTAAAAAAATAAAAATGGCTTACAGTTTTGTATGCTAGAAATCCTGTATGGGCCTCACTTGGCTAAAATCAAGGTGCCGGCAGACCTGTGTTCCATTCTGGAGTTTCTAGGGGAGCATCCATTTCATGTTCATTCAGTGTTAGCAGAATTCAGCTCTTTACGGCTGTAGAACTGAGGACCCCATTTCCTTGTTGTCTGTCAGCTAACGGCCATTCCCAGCTTTTAGTGGCCACCTGTATTCTTTGGCTCATAGACTCCCTCCATCTTCAAAGCCAGCAATGAGTGCTGAGTCCCTCTCATGCTTCAAATCTCTCCTGCCGCTTCTCCACTGCTGCATCTCTCTGGCCACATCTAGGAAAGACTCTCTGCTTTTAAGGACTCAATGTGACTAGGCTGGACACACCCAGATAATCCAGGATACTCTCTTCATCTAAAGATCTATAACCTCAATCACAACTACAAAGATCTTTTTTTACCATGTATGGTAACATATTTACAGGTTCCAAGAATTAGGGCATGAACATCTTTGGGAGGCCATTATTCTGTCTCCCATACATCATGAAAAAGGAGTAAATTCTCCAAGGAGACACAAAAATCCTAAATGTGTATGTTGTTAACCAAGCTTCAAAATGTATGAAGTGAAAATTGATAGAGCTGAAAGGAAAAATAGATAAATCAACAATTATGGTAGGAGACTCCATCACTCCTCTCTCAGTAATTGACAGAACAAACAGGCAGCTAATTCATAAGAATAAAGACAACCTAAACAACATTATTGACCTAATGACATTTCTAGAACATTCTATTCTGCAATTGATTGCAGAATATAGATTCTTCTCATGTGCACTTGGACCATTCATCAAGACAGGCCATATTGTGAACCATAAAACAAACCTTAATAAATATAAAAGGAGAGAAATCATGCAAAGTATGCACTCAGACAACAATAGAATTAAACTAGAAATCAATAAGATATCTAGAAAATCCACAAATATTTGGAAATTTCAGGAAATAACACATGGGTCAAGGAAGAAGGCTGACGTAAAATTTAAAAATATTTTGAATAAAAATTAAAATGCAACATATCAAAATCTGTAAGATGAAGTTGAAACAGTGCTTAAAGGTATTAAATATATGTAGTATTAAATGGTTATAACAGAAAGAAAAAGCCTAAAATCAGCACCTTAGCAAACTAGAAAAAAATCAAACACAAACAAAGCAGAAGAAAGGAAATAAAGATTTGAACAGAAGTCAATGAAACTAAAGGAAGAAAAACAACGAAACCAATCACTATTTCTCTGATAAGATCAATACAATTGATGTATCTCTAAGCCAGCTGAAAAGAGAGGGAGGGATGGGGGAGAGAGAGAAACACAAATTACTGAAAGCAAGAATGAAAGAGGGAACATTACCACTGATCCCGTAATCATTTAAAAATGATAAACGTTACAAACAATTCCATATCCACAAATTCGACAGCTTAGATGATATAGGTCAACTCCTCAAAAGACAAACTATAAGCAATCACTCAAGAAGAGACAAACTGAATGCTCTGTATCCATTACGATGTTGAATTTATAAGTAAAAACCTTCCAACAAAGAAAACTCCAGGCCCAGGTGTGTTCACTGTTAAATTTTACCAAACACTTAAAGAATAATAGCAATTCTACACGTTCTCTTCCAGGAAGTAAGAGGACAGAGTATTTCCAACTCATTTTATAAGGCCAGACTTACCCCAATACCAAATCCAGATAACATTATAAGAAAACCACAGATCAATATTTTTCATGAATATCCTGTCAATTTCTAATTTCAAATATTGTAGTTTTTCAGTTCTAGAAATTCTATTTGGTTCTTTTTTATATTTTACGTATCTCTCATTATGTTGTTTTCCTTTACATCCTTGATATGTTTGTAATGACTTTTTAAAAAATTTTATTTCAGAATATTATATAAACATTTTGGTTACATAAATTGCTTTTGTACTATTTGAATCAAAGTTGTAAGTGTGCCCATCACCCAGACAGTGTACATTGTACCCAAGAGGTATGAATTTACCCGTCCCCTCCTCCTCCCTCCCACCTGCTTGATTTCTGATGAATGTTATTTCCATATGTGCACCTAAGTGTTGATTAGTTTCAATTTAATGGTGAGTACACATGGTGTTTGTTTTTTCATTCTTGTGATACTTCACTTAGAAGAATGGTCTCCAGTTCCATCCAGGTTAATAAAAGAGGCATCAGTTCAGCATTTTTTATAGCTGAATTACACATTTTATTAATCCACTCACGTATTGATGGGTATTTGGGTTATTTTCACATCTTTGCAATTGTGAATTGTGCTGCTACAAACATTGTAGTTCAGATGTCTTTTTTATAGATTGGATGTGTTTTTAAACACCTCTCTCCCAACAAATGGCCTAATTCCACAAAATCCTAGAAAATGCTGACATAGCAGCTCAGTGGAAATATCATAAATGCTGTCAGAAATTATAAACTCTGGGGACTCCAACTGATAATGTATGCATTCACTGACAGCTTCTTTTACCCCTTTGTAC
This sequence comes from Cheirogaleus major, assembly GCA_963574435.1. Lineage (NCBI taxonomy): Eukaryota > Metazoa > Chordata > Mammalia > Primates > Cheirogaleidae > Cheirogaleus > Cheirogaleus major. The sequence goes on from CAUYPO010085235.1 coordinate 11,151, forward strand.
ACTAGAGCACAATAGGAAATACTGGCTTATCCCTGTAGGAAGTATATCTATAGGAGATACTTACTAAACTGAATGCCTTTGTTTAGAACTAATTGACCTTTCTAAAACAGAAGTGTTGTAGACCTTACTGAAATTAGGCAGACTTTAACCATCTGATAAGTCAGAGACAAATCAGTCCTCTTTTAAGCAAGGTCAACAGTCATGCTAGAGGAGAAAAGAAAGCACAGGAGGAAGCCACCATCAGACAAAAGAACACTGTATTAGTAAAAATTAGACAAGAAAATTTTGTTATAATTTGAACATTGAATTCTATTGCAATATTATCTATGTGAACCAATCTTAGTCCATTTTGTTGGGGTTAGAATGTTAAGTTTACAAGGTTATAAAGTAGAAGAGTCTGAAATTAGAAAGCAGATAGTGTCTTAGTCTCTTGTTCTGAATCTGTTTTCTTTTGGTTTGATTCTTGAAGTTAAAGTAGAAAAAAAAAAAAAAAAGACCAGGCATGGTGGCTCACACCTGTGGTCTGAGCACTTTGTGGGGCTGAGACAGGAGAATCACTTTAGGCCAGAAATTTGAGACCAGCCTGGGCAACATGTCAAGACCCTCGTCTCTCTAAAAAAACAAAAAAATAGCTTTTGTGACACAGACTGGTCACAAAAAGCTATTTTTGACTCAGATATTTTTAATTATTATGAGCGGTAGAGAATAACCCTGATAAAAAGTAAGAAATTGATGAAAATTGGTTTAAGAGAATTCCCTTAAAATATAACCAAAAGGATGCATTTTGACTCAAAGCCAGTCTTTATTGTTATTCTGTATGTGTGTTTTATAAACTTAACATATGTTAATAATAAATAAGTAAAACAAACAAAAATAAATCTCTCATATGAGGCTATTATTTTCCCTTTAAAATTAACTTGTCATCTGGTCATATACTTCCAGCAAGTCATTTTTAACTATCTGACAGAGGTGCTGTGTTCAGTGAGGGGAATCCATCAGTGATTTTGTGTTTTAGATTATATAACAGGACGGTGGTGATATCAATCAATTACTTAATGAATTAAGTATTCTCTCTATGATGAAATGCATTACCACTCTTTCCACAAGTCTTAATTGCTTGAGTAATGGCTCACTATGTAAGAGAAATAAGTTATTTTTACAAGATTCTTTTGTCTTGACAAAATAATCCATAAATTCTTTCCATTAGCCACAGAATTAGAGACTACTGTTAACACAAAAAGTTGTGTTTTGTAGGGTAATATCTAGATTGCTTGCTACAAGAGTTAAATCATAAGGAAAACCCTGATATTGGGTGAAGACAGCCTTGCTTACAAATGCATTTCATCCCCACAGAACACACTGTGGCCCTTATTGCTCTGAGAGAAAACTCTGACTAGGCATATGCTGCCACTTTTCTCTTTATACTTGGGTGGGAGTTGAGAAGGAGTTTGTGAAAGGTGCAAGGTGAAACAAAGTTCTTACCAGATAGGAATGAAATGATGGAGTAATGACATCAAAGTTTGCTGCAAAAGTGCTCTTGGCAAGTGAATGAAGTAAAAGCTACTATCCACAATTTGCTGTATTAATCAAATGATAGAAAAGCATAAAAATATCTGTTGTTACTGGAGGCTTTGTTGGCTATAGGCTAATTTATACCTCTTTAGACAAGTTTTGGCCATCTTGTAGGACTACTGGCTTAATTATAATTAAAATTATTCCTTCTCAAACATTCTAGTTAGGGAGGGCCGGGCGCAGTGGCTCATGCCTGTAATCCTAGCACTCTGGGAGGCCAAGGCAGGAGGATCGCTCAGGTCAGGAGTTCGAGACCAGCCTGAACAAGAGCGAGACCCTATCTCTACTAAAAATAGAAAGAAATTAGGTGGACAACTAAAATATATATATATAAAAGAAATTAGCTGGGCATGGTGGCGCATGCCTGTAGTCCCAGCTACTCGGGAGGCTGAGGCAGGAGGATCACTTGAGCCCAGGAATTTGAGGTTGCTGTGAGCTAGGCTGATGCCACAGCACTCTAGCCTGGGCAACAGAACGAGACTCCGTCTCAAAAAAAAAAAGCAAAAAACTTATGTTTTTATTTTTACTTTTTTATGTTTCTGTTTTGCTTAATGTTTTTGAAAAAAAATCATTAATTTGATTTCTTTGGAAGACTTAAGGTCAGATCACTTTTCTGAATGTCGATAAGAACCCTTGTGATTCAGAAAAGGTTAAAATTTAGATCCTCAATTTTATTTTGAAAAAGGAAATAAGTTCTATTCTGTCTTGACTTAACTGCATTTTTGAGGCCAAGATATGCCCCAGTAGTGGCATTCTTGCTGTATCCTTTTTTTTTTTTTTTTTTTGAGACTAGTGTAGAGGAGAATCATCAGGGACAACATAGCTGGCACCTTGAAGAGCATGGCATAAAATTGGCATTGCCTGCTGAGCCTAGAAAAGCCAACATTTGTTCAGTTACTAATCTTTTCAGACAGAGCCTTTGATTTGGCCCCAAACTCCTGCAGGTTATCATAGAAGTATTTTTATGTACAGCCAAAATCCTTCACAAAACTTCTTAGTGCATTCTGAAATACAAGCATATAGGCTATAATGGTTTTTTTATTCGCTTTTCACTGTTACATTAGCTGGTTTTCTTATAGTGGGCATAAAATGTTTGCCCAGTTAGGTGCTTCATAACAGAGATTCTTTCCAACAGCACATGTGTTCCAGGATAACCTATTAGCTATATTCTATAAATGGGAATTCTAGCTGATGGGGTATTCATCGGTAAGAAAATATTCTCTCAGCACCCCTGGGCTTAGCAATACAGATCCTCACTATCATTTGTCTCACTTCAAAGCTAATTGAAATCAGCCAGCCTATGTTTCAAAATATCTACACATATTACCAACCATCTGGCTGCTCACAAATGATGAAGACATTTAATATAAAACCTGGTTAATGTACTACCCTCTCACCTCTAGAGAACAAATCTTGCCTAGGACACACAGTCTTACTTTAGTATCAGTCTGCAACAGGGCAGTCATTTGGGTCCCCAAACTCATAACAATTTGATGTAATCCCTCCCAAGTGGCTGACCCTGTGATAGAGATTCAGAATGATCTTTGCTGGGCTCATTCAGAACTACAATGACAGAGGAAAAGGATTATGTAACCATCAGATCTAGAATAGCTAGAGTACATTGCATGTGGGTAAAGGGCATATGCTAGTGTTTTTTGATAAGTCAATGTTATTTTTTTTTTACTATGAAAGCAATAAATATTAAATGAAATATATGCTTCTAGTAGAAAATTTAGAAAGTATACATTTCCACTTAACATTTTATTAGTCTTTCAATCTTTTTATTAGGTTTATGTGCATTGTTTTTAGGAAACTAGGATTATTCTGTATGTAATTTTTAATCTTTTTAAACCTAGTAATTTTTTATGAATGTTTTTCAATTAAGTAATCATCTCCAGTTCAATAACTATATAGTATTCTCTCCTGCTATATTGTCTTAAGTTAACAATCCCCTATTATGAGACATTTAGGGTTATCTCATATTCTCACATGTTCCTATCATAAATAATCTATAAAGAACATCTGTAGAAACTTATCTGTGCATATAGATTAATCATTGAGCATATCATTGCCTTCCTTTAAGATAAATTCATAGAAGTTAATTGCAAGATCAAAGAGCATGTGAATCTGCAATGTGCTGTTTTTGCTTTTATTTTTGTTTCATTGTATTTTGAGGAGGATGATTTGATGCTTATCACCCTTGAGAAGACTTGTACTTTTTTTATACTCTCCTTAGTAGTGTACAGAATATTTCACAGCCTAACCATCAGTTAGTGTGAACTTTTTTTTTTCATTTAGAGCACTCCATTAGATGATTAACTGATTCCTCACTGTTGTTTTAATTTTAATTTTTATGAACTGTAGTTAGGTAGTATATTAGCAACAACATAATTATTTTTATTAAAACTGAGATGTCTCAGGTAACTTTCTCATATTCCTATCAGCTCCAGTCCTACATTAATTAACAGGATATATTCCCTATTTAACATATTCTAGGTGGTAACAAGCTGAACAGGATTGCAGCTTTTTAAAGGCATTCCATTTTTTTGCCTGCCTTGAAGCTTCTGAGTAAAAGTTGCAATTTCTAAATCAATCAAATCTCAGTGCCTAGTACATTTTTGTTAATCTCTAAAACAAAATAATTTTACCAAGATATTGATGATCTTTTACCAAATTTCTCATGAAGAATTTCAATGTACAGTCTTTTCACTGAGGAGTAGTACTTTTACCCGTTTATCTACTAGTTAATAATGGCCATCTTTTCATCCTCCCCCTGCCCACCCTTTGAAAAATTAAAATCCATTATATTTTGCTTTTGTTGTACTTAAATTGCTAACATCTGTGAGTATGTTTATTCTTTTTGTGGAGGAGGAATGGCATGTTGATATCTATGCTTTTCTCAATATATAAGAAAAAATATTTGCACGAGTCAAAAAGAAAATTATTAAACATTGTAATAATATTAAAGCATTGCCTATTAATAAATGAATTTCAGTGTATAAAATTAGAGTAATATAAAATTATAGTAAACCACTGAATTTAGAGTCTCAATTAGTTAGTAAGGGTAAAGTGCTTTGAAAGTAATACTTTTTAAGTGCTATATATTGTTTTCAATGAAATTTTATTCTTTGTGGTAATGATAGCTTAAAAGTCATTTTTGTTTTTGTAGTATTTCAATCAAAAAAAGATTTTAGTTCTTTTCCAGTCTTCACAGTCTCGACCCTTTGATGTGTAAGAGTATATATGAGACTGTAGCATGGACAACTGCATGATTGGGTTTGCATTAATGGCAGCTTTACACTCCACTAGAGAGTAGGTTTGAGAAGTAAGCTTGCTTTTTAATTTCTGACGTATACAGTTATATCCTGATTGAAGAGCACTTACTGTATGATATCTGATACTAGAAACCTTATAACCACAATCTGTAATTGTCTATTGCTCACAAAACAAACCAGACTCATACATATAAAGAAATGATTTTACATTGATTTGCTTTTATAATAGCCCTCACTATTAAATAAACAATGGGTCTACTCCCTGCCTAATAACAGTAAAATTTTGGTTTTTGTGAAAATTCAGATTGAAAAATTTCAGGGTCATCAATCAATCATTTGCTGAATCATCTTATTTCCGTTCCTTCCTTTTTATTCTCTCTTAACTAGCCTAGTTAAGACCTCATAACCTCTGACCTGCACTTCTGGAACTGCCTCTTTATTAATCCCCCTATCACTAGTAATTGTCTATATTGCAGTTCATTTTATATAGGGCACATAGATTAATCTTCATTTAAAATATAGGTATGATTATATTACCTTCTGCCTAAAATATGTCTTTCATTGGTCATACTCCTAGATCTGGTGGTATTCAACAGTTTACATAATTTAATCCTAACTTCAAATTACAACATTTTTTCCCATCTCACTGCAACTCATTGTTCATATGATTTCTTACCTTCATACCTTCTCTTTAATAATAGCCTTGTATGCGCTACACTTCTCTCTATATGTCAACCCCACACTCTCTTGGAGCCAGGAACCAAGTGTAGTCTGTACAGTGTAAAATAGGTGGCAATGAGCCACACATGTAGAATCCTATAGTTTTTTTGGTTTTGTAAACCAGAACAGAGAAACTGGGAAAGTGGGAATGCTGGAGAGATTGTGGCCTGTAAGGGAAAGACCCAGTTGGAAGATACCCAGATTTTTGCCTACCTATATCTCTGACTGACCTTTGAACCATATATTCTCAGAATAGTCAGACCAATTCAACTAAAAGCAAAACATCTGCTGTATGACAAAAAATTTTCTAGTTAGAACCTAGCCTAGAAAATGATCTGCTAAAACAAAGAAAACACTATTCACTAGAGAAAAATAACAGAATTCATAATCTCTGCAACTCAGGATACAATCCAAAATTACTTGATACACAAAGAACCAGAAAAGGAAGGGAATCCTCCCTAACTCATTCTATGAAGCTGGTATCACCTTGATACCAAAGCCAAAAAAAGACTCAACAACAACAAAAAACTACAGACGAATATCGCTTATGAATATAGATGCAAAAATCCTCAACAAAATACTAGCAAACCAATTTCAACAGCACATCAGAAAAATAATCCACCATAACCAAGTGGGCTTCATCCCAGAGATACAAGGATGTTCAATATACATAAATCAACAGATGTGATTTACCACATAAACAGAAGCAAAATCAAAGACCATATGATCATTTCAATAGGAAGTGGTTGATAAGAACCGAGAAAAGGGAACGCATTCTCAATTGAAAGATAATCAATTGATTCTAGCTCTCAAGATTAACCAGGTGTTGGAATTAACAAACAAGGATTTTAAATAGGTATTATAGCTATTGTCAGTGAAATAACACAAGAAATATTTTTGTTGTATGAAAATGGAAGCAGAGTGATGGAAAGTCTTAGTAGGAAAATAGAAACAATAAAAAAGAACGAAATGGAAGTTCTAAAACTGAAAAATTATTTGTGAACTAAAAAATTCACTCAATGAACTTAGCTGAGTAGCATGACAGAGGAAATAGTAAGTAATCTCAAAAAGATAAATACTTTCCATGATGAAAACAGAAAGTAAAAGATTAGAGAGGAGGGAAAATGGACAAACCCTCAAAGATTTGTTAGATGGTACTATGGTTTGAATGTCACCTCCAAAATTGATCCCTAATATAACAGTATTAAGGGGTGAGGCCTTTAAGAGGTGACTGGGTCATGAGGGCTGTACCCTATTGAATGCATTAATCTATTCATGGGTTGATGGATTAATGGGTTATCCCTGGAGTGGGTTAGTTATCGTGAGAGTAGGTCTGTTATAAAAGCCAGTTTGGCATCCTCTTGCCCTCTTGCCATATGATGCCCTGTGCCATGTTATAACACAGTACTAAAGCCCTCATTAGAAGCCACTGCCATGCCCTTGAACTTTCCAGCCTCAAGAACTGTAAGAAATAAATTTCTTTTCTCTATAAATTATCCACTTTGGGCAGGCACGTTGGCTCACAACTGAAATCCTAGCACTCTGGGAGGCCTGAGGCAGGAATCTCACTTGAGGCCAGGAGTTCGAGAATGGCTAAGCAAGAGAGAGACCCTGTCTCTACAAAAAATAGAAAAAAATAGCTGGACATGGTGGCACATGCCTGTATTCCGTTACTCAGGAGGCTGAGGCAAGAAGATGGCTTGAGCCAAGAAATTTGAGATTGCAGTAAACTATGATGATGCCACTGCACTCTAGCCCAGGCAACAGAGCAAGACTCTGTCTCCAAATTATTAAAAAATAAATAAATTACCCAGTTTGTGGTATTCTGTTATAGCAACACAAAATGGACTAAGACAGATCATGTTTAATGGTCAAATGTATGGGTCATTGGAATATCAGAAAGAGAGGAAGTAAAGAATGGAATGGAAAAAAATGTGAAAAATTAATGGTTGGAAAATTTCCAAATTTCCCAATAAAAAACTAAACAAAACTAAGCCAGATAAACACAAGGAAGCCCTTACTAAGCTATATTAGGGTCCAAATGTTGAAAACCACAAAGAGCAAATCTTGAGAGCAACAAGAGAAAAATGATGAAGGGACACACAGAGAAACACCAGTCTGATTATTGGTTGACTTCTCATCAAAAACCATTGAGGACAGAGACTCGAAGCAAGATGGCAGACGAGAAACACTGCTAGACAGAGTGTCTCTGCAGAAAAGACAGCTTCTAGAAGATATTAGAAGAAAGAAGCAAGCGGACAACCGTACATCGGACGGGGGTCGGACAGAGGGGCACCAGAGACTATGGGAGACTCCACGGGAGGAGATTGCGGAGGAGTATAGGGAGAAGAGACCTCCCGAGCCAGCGGCTTGGAGACCAGCGGCAAGGGTAGGTGGAGCAGTTAACTTCCCCTCCCTTGCGTCTCGGACTGCTGGCGGGCTCCGCAGCGGTTGGAGAGACCTGCGGACACCAGTCCAGAGACAGCCGCCACCGCCAGCGAGCGGTAAGCCTATTGTAGATGTGGCACCAGGCTCCCAACCCCCTTGGGGCCCTCCCTGCGCACAGACCCCACTGCGCGGCAGGCGCCATATTGCTGCACTCTCCCCTCCCCCGCCCCTACCGCGGCTGCCGAGAGAACAATATAGCCACCAGCCAGAGGCATCTCCAGGGAACGGGACCTTCTCTTTCGCGGCCCTACAGCTGACTGAGGGGTACTGAGATGGGGAGCTCCCTACCTGCCAGCCCTCCCAGGTGCTGCTGGCCCGGTGATTCTGGCAGAATGGGGCAGACCCTGAGGCTGAGAGACATCGACCCAGCTTGGGCTCCCCGTGGGGGAATTAGGGCTGGCACTCCTCTCC
>CAUYPO010085243.1:0-20604 GCA_963574435.1 Cheirogaleus major
TCGGTATCCCCGATACTTTACAAATGCTGTCTCTTCCAGCCACTGGAGCTTGCTAAATTGGATCAGCGGTGATGATCTAACTCCAAATTTTCATTCCACGGTAGCAGCTCTTCAGTGGGGAAGGATTTGGTGCTCCTTCAATGGTGTGTCTGCATGTTAAGAAGTTTGGATAGCGACTTTACAACGAAGAAACCTAGCAGACACCACCTTAACCAGGAGATCAAGGTTCATATCACTGGTAACAGACCATACTGATGTCGTGTGCCCTGTGATACGATGTGCCCCCCGTGGTATTTTTCACAAAAACCTCCAGCCTTCACCATGAGAAAATTAAACTAAACCCAATTAGAGAATATTCTAGAAGGTACCTAACCAGTACTCTTCAAAAATCCCAAAGTCGTGAAAGACAAGGAATGAATGAGGAACTGTCACAAATTGGAGGAGACCAAAGAGAAAGAAAAACAACACTGGTGGAAAAACTGGTGAAATCACAGGTTTAAAAAAGGATCGAACACAAAGGAATGACTGTTGAACGCTGGAACCATTAGGAAAGAATTCAGCCGGGGGAGCAAGTGCTGCAGTGACTGGGCTCCAATACATCCTGGAAGGAACCTGTTCATAAGGGACCAACATTGTCCTTATGGAGTCTCCTCTCTTTGCCAACCAGAAGATTCCCCTGGCTCCACCCCACAAATGTCCTGCTCACAAAGGAGACCTACAAACACATAGGGTCTGACAACAAAATGAGCAGGGAGTGACAGCAGCTTCTGCTCTGGAGTCATGATGTAAGACATTCTTCTTAAAAGTCCAGAGAACAGCAGCCTGTCAGCCACAGCTAAGTCCGGGTTTGATGCTTTTAAGTTTTGGGATGGAGAGCCAATGGTCAGTAAGAACAATTATTCCCAATAGAAGATTTCTTCATGCTTAATGTATGTGTGTGTCGGGGGGTATCTTTGCCCTTTTTCTTACCCACAATGAAGCTAGAGCTTTCTGGTTGCTTCTGAGACCGATTATTAATAAAGAGGACAGGGTCTACTACTCAGGACCTGGTGGGGAGGGGCCTGTTTATGTTCTCCAATCACTGTTAGATCAGCGTATTAAATTCTATTTCCCTTAGCCTTTCTCTTGGTTCTGTTTTATTTATTTTTGGGGGGTGGAGGGATGTTCACACTGTTTATTTGCTCCTCTGGGAAAAAGTCAAGGACATTGAGGGCCTCATCACACATGGAAAGCAGAAAGGGGGAGGGAAAGACACTTCAGCGAAGGCTGACGGCTTGAGGGACGTGGGCAGACTCCAGGAAGAGGAGGGATTCCAGGTCACCCCCAGAGAGGGCCTCTCCTCCCAGCCACCCAGGGGCAGAGCTCAGACTGGGACTCAGGCTCCTGTCTGAGGTGGCCCCTACACCTGCCCTGCTGAGGCTGCAGGTGGTCACTGGACCCAGAGGCGGCCTGGGCACTGGGCACCAGACAGGAGGCCCCTAGGGAAGGGGCCAAGACAGAGCTTGGTCATCCAAAGCCAACCTTGGTTTTGTTTTAAATGCGAGCACGGTTATCTGGGTTTCCTAAGAAAAAGGTCTACTGAAACTTTTCAGTAGGTGAGCAAGCCAGCTTGTAGAGAACAGTCAATCTAGGTAGCTAGGGTGATTCTCTACTCAGCAGTTATGGCTGGGGTCCTGTCTTAGAGCACTTTTAATTGTCTCAGAAAAGCAATTCAGATGGAGGCCCTAATGTTTGTCAGTGGCCCTTGTAGATGTCTTCATCTTCAACATAGGCACCAAATCCAATCTCATCTGAGTAGATCTTTCTAGTTTGTTTCTATCCACACCACAGGACAGGCTGTAAGTTGCCACTTATGAAAGCTAAGCAGCAGAAGTCTATATGCCTGGGTCACATAGAAGTCTTCTTTGTGGGAGGTTGGGGGGAGACAACAGCTTTTTACCCAAAACTAACAGAAGTATACAAATGAAGGACCAAAAAAGTTTAATTATAAACACAGCCTTACATTGTTTAAGGAAATACAAGTAAGGCAACCCCTGAGGGAACTTTAAATGCACTTGACTCCCTGTGATATTTGTAGAGTTACCTGAGTATTAGAAATTATACTCCAAGAAAACAAAGGTACTCCAATATAGTAATATACAATCCAGTGCTGTCATTGGATAACTCTAATGTCAAATAACTCTAAAAGAAAAGCAATAAAAGGAGGGGGGCTGGAGATACCAACAATACTAAATAGAAAATGAGTTTAGAAGGATGGAGTTACATCCAAAACAAGGAAGGATATAAAAACAGGGGAAAAGTTTAAATTCCAAGAATCATCCTTGATAACATTTCAGATTTTTAACCAGATAAATAAAAAGTGGCAGAGTGGGCTTGACTGGAATACTTCACATAGGATGAGACCTCTGTGGGTACTTGAGCATGTTTTGTTAAAATTTCTGATGAGCTGACATAGGTATGTCAATCTCTTGATGAAAAATCAGTACCTAAATTCCTCCCCCCCCCCAAGAGACGGTATCTCACTATGTTGCCCAGGCTGGACTTGAACTCCTGAGCTCAAGTGTTCCTCCTGCCTCAGCCTCCTGAGTACGGTATCTGAATTTTAAATAGAGTTATTTTAAGTCTTATGGATGAGATTCTTTTTTACTCTGACATATGATAGCGGGAATGCATTATTATGAACTTCAGTTTTAAACCACTCCATTTGATGAAACAAGTGAGGTCCTTCTCTCCTGACTAGGCTGTGGAATGCTGCCTTCCCCAACCCCTCCCCGCAAAAGAGCAGAAGAATAACTCAATTGCTCATTTTGTTTTTATTTCAATGTAACATGCAGTAAAAAAAAATTAACAGGATTTATTAGCATTTACAATGCTTACAAAGAAAAGGATTCTAAAAGCAATTTAGTTAAAAAAGCTCTAATTAAACACAATAAATCTATTTCCAAATATTCAGTTTGGACCAAAATTTAAGATAACATCTGATAGATATTTATGTCTGCTGTCTATTTGCAGTATTTTCATATAACCTCTGATTCTTGGGATATCCAGCCCCCATTTTTCTAACACAGCAGGGAAGACATATACATGTGGCCATTTAAATTAAAGGAAGAAATGGAATAGGGAGATCCCAGGCTGCAAAAATATATACAAGCATTTACCTTTTCAAGAACTAAACGTTTCTTTCATAAAAATATTAAATAGCCAAGCCCTATAGAACTAGGGCCAGGGCTACTTCAAATATAACTATTCTGTATTTTAAAAATATAGGGCAGAAAGCCTTTTGGGTAATATTTATACATTTTCACACAATATTTCTAGGTCCCTAAATGAATCATGAAGCATTATGTAGAACCAAAAAAGTCTATTTTCTTACATTATCTCTTAATTTAATCTCATAAATCTCTAGTAATTATTGTATGTAACTATGTTTCAGTATGAGAATTCACCTCAATAGGAAGTCTTTATAGAAGGCTTATTCTTCACAGCCTATATTACCAAAGTTCAGACTTATATAATGAATGGACAGTTGGCAAACATTCGCTCTGTAAGACAAAGCAATAGCATTTTTTCCCCCTACCAACAAAAAGGCAGAGTCCCTACTTTGGAAACAACTAGGGCTTTTACAGACCACACATTTCCTGGGGTATGTGAAATAAAAAACAAATATAGGGTTGAAGAGAATCTAATCTCCTCCTTTACTCTGACAATTTCTTGATGAGGCAATCTTTTCATTCACATAAGTCTGCTTTATGATGGCAGTGTCTCAGAGTACAGATATACAAGTTTAAAAAAAAATGTTTTTATTGTTCCAGGATGTAAATAGAAGAGCAGTTAGGGAGAAAAACCATTTTCTTTCCATAAGAGAACAGGGGTCTGATACTTTCTGCTTATTCTTGGCTTAATGCTCCTTGTTCATGCTATGCTACTGAAACATGGCAAAGTCTCTGTTACATGAGTTTTGAGGTTGTCTTCAGGTTCACCTATAATAGGGACTCAGCTGGCTTAGGCTTCATTCACTGCCCATAAAGTCAAATGTATGACAGCAGCCATCTTGAAAATCTAAGCTAGGCCAAGTGAAAAGAATTAACTACAGAAAAATTCAAAGTGCATTAATCAGTTACTACTGGATCAGTCTAAAATTAAATAGTCATGAGAAAAAAACGGAAAACTTGCTAAAATTTTTAGGGGTGAAAATAATATTTCAGATGAGGAATATCAATCCAGTTCAGGACAATGTAAAGAATGGAAATAACTACTACAACATATGTTAGAGAAATGATAAATTTGAAGACTTTTAAGTCACACAGAGAATAAATTTCTGTGGTTACTAGATGTTATCTTCCATTCTTTTTTAGCCAGTATTATAGCTCTCCCTCCCAAATGAAAATGAGATTTTATAAATTGTTTCACTGACTTCTGTTTGGACTAGAAAGCACTCTGGTTACAAACTGAACTCCTTCACAATTAAATATACCTGAAATTGTTGGATTATGATAAAATTATAAAGCTTCAATTATGTAGAGGAACATAGAAAAGTCATCAATAATGGCCTTAGATGAATTCAGCTAAATTAATTCCAATGCTAGGTTAACTTTAAAAAGAACAGTGAAGGAACCACAGTGTAAATATTGTTTGTAAAGTTTCATTTCCAAATGAAGAGAGGTATGAAGTCATTTGCAGGCTGGGACCAATTCTTCCCTGTATTCAAATTGATAAAACTACCTTGTAGAGAGATGCAAGAGTCTTGCCTCACTTCCAGGAAGTGCATAGATTCATGCTCCACAAAGGAAAAACAACAGTCAGGCCAGGCTGAAATGAGAGGGAGAGTACAAGCCACAAGTTTGCTCACAACCCCAGAAGCTGGGCTGAGCTTGCACTTTAATACCTCTTACCAAGAGGCTTAATAGGAAGATCTTGTATATTGCAGTTACCAAGGGACTTCCCTGCATATCTGCAGAATCTCTAAAAGAAAAAAACCTACTCCCAAGTGAGACTTTTCACACATATACAAAATTGTTAAGGAAACAATCTAGTCTAGTGGAATAAGACAAGGCAGATTTCATTGCTGTGTTAAATCTCGTATTAAGTAAGGTTTTGACTAGTCATGTGCAGATCTGATTTCTGGAAACACTGAGTAGAAATCCAGAATCACTGGGAGATAAATCTCAATCATAACATTAATTTACTTACACTCAGATAACTCTCTAAACAGTCACAGTCCAATTTTACAACTAGATGTGCAACAGGCAAAGAAGGAAAAGGACAAACATTGCAAATAACTTCTTGTCCTTTCATGGTGCAAATTCTCAGAAGTCACTCTTGTCCAAATCCTTCTGTTTCTTCAATGGCAAACAATAGCTTTTCCTTCAGTTGCTCGTAGCTCTTGTATGGTGGCAGGTCTAGGCGGTTAAAGCTAAAAGTAACAATTATTAGTTTGAGAAATGGAAATTTACAAAGAATCAAATAGGCAGTGTACTATAGCAACACTGGTTTTTTTTTTTTTTTTTTGAGACAGAGTCTCACTCTGTTGTCCGGGCTAGAGTGAGTGTCGTGGCGTCAGCCTAGCTCACAGCAACCTCAAACTCCTGGGCTTGAGCAATCCTCCTGCCTCAGCCTCCCAAGTAGCTGGGACTACAGGCATGCACCACCATGCCCGGCTTATTTTTTTTTTTCTATATATTTTTAGTTGGCTAATTAATTGCTTTCTATTTATAGTAGAGACGGGGTCTCGCTCTTGCTCAGGCTGGTTTCGAACTCCTGAACTCGAGCGATCCGCCCGCCTCGGCCTCCCAGAGAGCTAGGATTACAGGCGTGAGAGCAACACTGGTTTTAAAGTCAGGCAAACCTGGATTCAAATATCAATTCTGTAACTGACTGTAACTGACCATAACATAATTGTAAACTTATAATTATGACTTTTATTAGTTATGGCAAATTAAAACATGGAACCTCACAAAGTAATGAGGCTGGTTTTCATGTGTGACTGAGATAAGCTGTTTACAACAGTATAATTACAGCACAGCACAGTATGTTTCAAGTTTGAAAAAAGCAAGAGGTTAGAGATCAAATCAAAACACGTGTATAAGATCAATGTGCAAAAATCAATGCTACTTCTATATACTAGCAATGAACAATCTGAAATGAGATTAAGAAAATAATTCCATTTACAATAGCATCAAAAAGTAAAATACATAATAAATTTAACAAAAGAAATGTAAGACTTATATAATGAAAACCACAAAACAGTGTTGAAATAAAATAAAGATGACCTAAACAAATGGAAAGACACCTTATGTCCATAGATCAGAAGACTTCATATTGTTAGGATGACAATATTCCCCAAATTGATCTACTGATTCAAAGAAGTCCATATCAAAATCACAGCCAAACTCTGTGTAGAAACGGACAAGCTGATCCTAATATTCATAAGGAAATCCAAGAGGCCCAAAATAGCCAGAACAACCTTGAAAAGTGGAAGATACAGGCTTCCCAATTTCAAAACCTACTACAAAGCTACAGTGATCAAGGCAATGTGGTACTGTCATGAAGGATAGACATTTAGATCAATAGGACAGAATTGAGAATCTAGAAAAAAATCCATATATTTAAGGTCAACTGATTTTCAACAAGAGCGCCAAGATGATTCAAGGGAGAATAGAATAGTCCATTCAACAAATGATGCTAAGACAAATGGATATTTGCATGCAAAAAAATGAAGCCAGAATTCTACCTCATACCATGCACAAAAAGACTCATAATGGATCACAGACCTAAATATAAAGAGGCAAAACTATAAAATTCTTACAATAAAACATAAAGTAAGTCTTTGTGACCTTCAGCGATAATTTCTTTCTTCGTTTTTGTTTTTTTTTAGACAGTCTCACATATGTTGCCTGGGTTAGAGTGCCGTGGCATCAGCCTAGCTCACAGCAACCTCAAACTCCTAGGCTCAAGCAATTCTGCATCAGCCTCCCGAGTAGCTGGGACTACAGGCATGCGCTATCATGCCCAGCTAATTTTTTCTATATATTTTTAGTTGTCTAGCTAATTTCTTTCTATTTTTAGTAGAGACGGGTCTCACTCTTGCTCAGGCTGGTCTTGAACTCCTGACCTTGAGCGATCCTCCCACCTTGGCCTCCCAGAGTGCTAGGATTACAGGCGTGAGCCACCATGCCCAGCTGTGATAATTTCTTATATATGATACCAAACCCATAAACAACCAAAGAAAAAAGACACGCTGAACTTCATCAAAATTCAACTTTTGTGCTTCAAAGACTACGATAAAGTGAAACGACAACCCACAAAATAGGAAAAAGTGTTTGCAAATCATATCTGATAAAGGACTGGTATCTAGAATATATAATATAAAGAACTCTTACAACTCAAACAAAACAAAAATGAACAAAGGGTAGACATTTCTCCAAAGATATACAAATGGCCAATAAGCACATTAAAAGATGCTCAACATCATTGTTCATTAGGGAAATTCAAATAAAAACCACACCATTATGGCTATTATAAAAAAAAAAAAAGAAAAAGAAAACCTACAAGTTGACAAGGATGTGAAGAAATTAGAACTCTTCTGCACTACTGGTGGAAATGTAAACTGGTATAGCCACTATGGAAAATAGTATGGCAATTTCCCCCAAAATTAAAAATAGAATTACCACATGATCAAGCAATTCCACTTCTGGGTATATACCCAAAAGAACTGAAAGCAGGGACATGAATAGACATTTGTACACCTATATTTATAGCAGCATTATTCAAAATAGCCAAAGGGGAAAATAACCTAAGTATCCATTGGGTTAATAATATTCCAGTGGAATATTATTCAGCCTTAAAAAGGAAGGAAATGCTGATACATGCTACAACATGGATGAACCCTGAAGACATTATTCTAAGTGCAATGAGCCAGTCACAAAAGGACAAATAAGGTATGATCCCACACTTATGAAGTACTTAAGGCACTCAAAAATCAAAGACATAAAGTCGAATGGTGGTTGTCAGGAGCTGGGGAGAGGGAGTAATGATGATTTAATGAGTACTGTTTCAATTTTACAATTTGGAAAAAGTTTTGGAGATGGATGGTGGTGATGACTGTACAACAATGTGAATGTACTTAATGCCACAGTATCGTATACACTTAAAAGTGGCAAATTCTATGTTATGTATATTTTATCACAAATAAAAATTAATTTTAAAAAGGAATGAAATATTGATATATGCTAAAGCATGGATGAACCTTGAAAACTTGCTAAGTGAAAGAAGGTAGACACAAAAGGCTATATATATTCTGATTCCCTTTACATGAAATGTCCAGAATAGGAAAATCCATAGAGACAGAGAAAGTAGTAGGCGAGTGGTAACCAAAGGCTGCATGGGGTGGAGAGGGATTGACTGCTAATGGGTACAGGGTTCTTTCCAGGGTGAAATATATGTTCTGGGATTAGTGGTGATGGTTGCACAACCTTGCAAATACATTAAAAGCCACTGAATTGCATAGGGTGAATATTATGGCATGTGAGTTATGTATCAATGAAAGTAAAGGGCCGGATGCAGTGGATCACATCTGTAATCCTAGTACTTTGGGAGGCCAAAGTGGGAGGATCGCTTGAGGTCAGGGGTTTGAGACCAGCCTGAGCAAGAGCAAGACTCCATCTCTACAAAAAAATAGGATAATTAGCTGGGCCTGGTGGCACATGCCTGTAAGTCCCAGCTACTCAGGAGGCTGAGCCCAGGAGTTTGAGGTTGCAGTGAGCTTTGAGGATGCCAATACACTCTAGCCCAGGTGACAGAGTAAGACCCTGTCTCAAAAAATAAATAAAAAATAAGTGTTATTTTAAAAAAAAACAAAAAAACGCATGTATGTACATGTATAAAAACATAAAGGAACAGATAATAAAACAGTGAAAAGGTCAGATGGGGGAAAAAAGGAATACCCAGCAAGAACCATATATGACCACTGAAATATATCCCACAAAATAAAGTTCAAATATTGTTGCATTAAGTTGAATTCCAACATATTACTGTATTTGAGATAAGATTAGGGTTGTTTTTTAGTCCTGTACATTTTTGGAAATGTGATTAAACTACATTTAAAATGAGAAAATAGTGGTTATTATGTTAGAAAGTAAGTCTCTTAACTATGATTTCTTTCTCTGCCTTCTGAGAAAAGTTAGAAGAATTCTAAATATAATTCAGAGGTGGGAAAAAGGATTGACTGCAAATGGTCATAAAGGATAATTTATGGGTGAAGAAAATGCTCTAAAACTGGATTACAATGATGGTTGCAGTACTCTGTAAATCTAAATATCATTAAATTAAAATGGATAAATTTTATGGTATATAAATAATGTCTCAAAAAAGCTGTTGAAAACAATTCATGGAGGCAGTTATCCTAAGTGAAGTAATTCAAGAACAGAAAAATGCCACATGTTCTCATTTATAAATGGGATCTAAACTATGGCTACACAAGGGCACACAGAGTGGTATAATGGGCAATGGTGACTCACAAGGGGGGAGAGAGGGAGTGAGGGACGAAAAATTACCCATGGGTACAATGTATGCTACCACGTGATAGGTCCACCAAATACAATATATACATGTAACAGAATTTAACCTGTACCCCCATATTTATTAAAATAATAAAAATTCAATACCATAGGGAAAATATTTCATTTCTAACTGGCTTTAAATAGCTACAGGATAACTGGAAAAAGGCTATTTTCTCTATTCTCATTTTACTTACCAGGTATGACTTCTGGGTAACCAATTTTCTTTCCCAACTTTTTCAATGCAGAATTTCTGTGGTCCATTGCTCCCTAAAACATAATGAAATCATGAACAGTTGGTTAGTATGATTCTCAAAATGTGCTCCCTAATCCAGTAGCATCAGTATCACCAGGGAACTTAGAATCACAAATCCACAGGGCCTATATACACCTCAGCCTACTAAATCAGAAATTCAGCAATAAGTTTTATCTAGCATTCCTTAGCCAGAATAACACACTGTTGTGATTAATAATAGCTCACATAAGAACACACAAAAAGCTTAATTTTAGTAGTTTTATGTACAATAAGGAAATTATATTCCATTGTCTTATACAATAAAATTTGATTTAAATATAGAATTGTTAAAACTTTATGAAAATAAACATTGTAGTGAATTCAATATTGATAATGTTTGAACTTACAAGTTCTATAGGGCATACCATTACATACCCACACCCACACCCCAATTCTTATCTCTCATTTACCTTCTGTTAGAGATAGCTGTGAATGGTGATCATAAAGCAATGGTTTTCTAACAGGTCAGTACTGCTCCCTAGGAAGCATTGATTGGTGATCACAATGACTGGTAGTGCTACTAGATTTTTTAATTAGAAGGGGCAAATGTTCTACAACATGTGGGACTGTCAGGCACTGAGAATTTTCTCATGTCCCACCTAACTAAAACTAGTACAAATATAAATTGTAGTACTTTTGTATTTAATAACACTGAATTTTTTTCACAAGTAGTTATGTAAAAAATCCAGTAAGCTCTCTCTACTCAATATATTAGAAAATTTCTTCTTTTTTAAGATGGGGTCTTGCTGTGTTGCCCAGGCTAGAGTGCTGTAGCTCACAGGTATAATCATAGCATGCTAAACTCTTGAACACCTGAAGTCAAGTGATGCTCCTGCTTCATGCTCCTGAGTAGCTAGGACTACAGGCTTGTGCCATCACACCCAGAAGTATTTCTAACTACATAGATGGAAAGGCATTTAATAGTGCAAATTAATATGCAATAAAAAAGATTCTGAATTGTTTCTAATAGATTTAAAATCAAATATTTTAATAGCAGACATATGAAAGAAATTTTAGTGGATTTCATTAATAAAGACTATTTTACAAATATGTCATATTACTATCATCCTGACTGCTTTCTAAAATTTTATGGAACAATAAGAAATATAGTTTTAAAAATTATATAATGAAATTATTTATAGTTTATCTGCTGTTTTCAATCTTACTCCGACAATGTCCCTAAATCATACAACTGCTATGTAGACTCTTACACCTATGTTCCCATTTTCGCCCACCTGTCAAATGTTGTCTCAGAGGCCTTTTTACATATCAGAACCTTGGTCTGTAGTGGGATCTCATGAAATGAGGTATATTTTCATACTATACTTTTAAGATCTATGTCATTTTTCTCCACTTTGACAATCCATAAATAATTTTGGCAGGTGTATCGTCCTTACGTTATTTAGGTTATTTTCCTCTTTTTCTTATCATATATATTTGTCAATTATTTCTTATCTTTTCCATCTGTTCTTTCATTTTCCAATGCTGCTTATACAGAATGGCTTCTGATCTTCTCTTAAATCCAAACCTTTTCTTGTAAGTAGGAACAAGTATATGACTACTTAATTATATCTTCTAACATAGTTATATCTAAATATACATGTATTGAAATATATAATATTTCATTATAAGTCATTTTTAAAAAAAATTCTCCTTTATATTACAGTCAGTGCTATGAATATGTATTCTTTGGAGATTGTAGGTAGGTTATTTCATCTAAAAATCAGAATATTAAAAGGCATATATTATACATATTTATTAATGAAAATGGGATGTTAGATCTGGTAAGGTCAAGAACCACTAAATTAAAGAACTCCTGAACTCAAGCAATCTTCCCACCTCAGCCTCCAGAATGCTAAGATTACAGGAGTGAGCCACGGCACCCAGCCTGAATGAACAGATTTTTATAAACATTGTTATCCTACTGAGTTAAACTGTGCGTTTCAGTCTGAGCATTAAAAATTTCTACAGAAGTAAAAACTACAAAATGATTTAAAAGTTTATACAAATGCAGAGTAACTGGGACTAGTTAAGAAAATGGTTATCTTTGTCTTTGTTGTTTCTGATAAGCTGTATACACGTGTATGTAAAGTAGCGTGACAAATAATTTTCTGTATAGGAAAAATGACCCTGTATACATACCCATGAGATCAGCAAATCCTCCTACTGGCAATCGGCAGGTTCCAGTTACAAACTGCAGAAGTCTCATTCTCTTCTCATTATCTATTTCTTTAACAAACTGTTAAAAGCACATTTAAAGAGATATATAAGTCATATCTTACATTCATCAAATTAAAGAAGAAAGAAAAACGATCATTTCAAATCATAAAGGAACCTGCTGTGTCCACTGCACTAGATAATTACTTTACCCAACAATATGGATGGAGTGGGCATTTCCATGTTTGTCAAAGCCCCACATACCTTCCCCTAAATAATTCTTAGGATCGCATTCTTAAAGGCAGATAGAAAAAGAAGAGTGGTCTGGGCCTGAGAGCTCCCTATTCATGCATTTTCAAGATCAGCTCTTCTAGGGCAGCACCTCCTTTCCCCCAGGATCTGCCTCAGCCTCCCAAGTAGCTGGGACTACAGGTGCACACCACCACGCCCAGCTGATTTTTCTATTTTTAGTAGAGACAGGGTCTCACTCTTGCTCAGGCTGGTCTCAACTGATACACACTGGTACATTTTGTTCTGTAACTCATTTCCAAATGTGCTAAGAAAATTCTAAGAAATTATACTAATAGAAATAAATTTAGAAACAAACCTGCCAAAACCACATGATTTGTTTGCTTGTCCTTGTGTAATGACGGTAGATGGCATGTCTTTGCCAGTCATTCAAATCAATCTCTTGCATTCCACATAAAAGGACCTTTAGGGATAAAAAAGACAAATTGTTTCTTTAGGTAACTATACAAAAAATGTTAGACATAGATACGGAAAGACTAATATTAAACAGTTTATAAAAACAAATTAATCAGGAGGCTTTGGTTTGTAAACTGTATGTCAAGAATTATATCTACATTACTCATGAAGGCAAAGTTCCATGTATGATGTCATATCTATACACATATTCAGGGAAATAAGTCACTCAATTGTAGAGAAGCCTTAACACTAATACTATTTGGGGGGGGGGGTAATACTCTTCTTTTATCTTTGGATAAATTATGGTTTTCTATAACCACTGGGGATGCTTCAAAACAACTTGCTAGCAAAAAAATACTACTGCAACTGGAAAAATGGGAAAGTGAATTGAAAGAAGACATTTGAAGGCATTGTTTACTATTATGCTGCAGGGGAATGAAGGAAATCTCATTACCTCTAATTCCTTTGCATCAAAGTATTGCAAATACTGCTGGGGAAGAATTTCATTAAAGCCCTCAAAGAAAGCTTGTGTCTGTTCTTCAACACCTCGAGATAACCTCCATTCAGCTACCATTCTGGCAAATAAATATAAAAAAGCTATTAGGAACTTCAGATTTTACCTTTAAATTCTAAGTATAAAAATAAAATTTAAAAATGTATCATGAGGGGCTGGGCTTGGTGGCTCATGCCTGTAATCCTAGCACTCTGGGAGCCTAGGTGGGAGGATTGCTTAAGGTCAGGAGTTTGAAACCAGCCTGAGCAAGAGTGAGACTCTGTTTATACTAAAAATAGAAAGAAATTAATTGGCCAAATAAAATATATAGAAAAAATTAGCAGGGCATGGTGGCGAATGCCTGTAGTCCCAGCTACTCAAGAGGCTGAGGCAGAAGGATCCCTTGAGCCCAGAAGTTTGAAGTTGCTGTGAGCTAGGCTGATGCCACAGCACTCTAGCCTGGGCAACAGAGTGAGACTCTGTCTCAAAAAAAAAAAAAAAAATGTATTATGAAAAATCTCAAGTATAGCTTAGAGTATGATGAAACCCTTGTACACATATCCAAGCTTTATCACAATGCCAATTTTATTTCATCTGTGCCCCTACTCACACTTGAGGTATAAGATAATTTCATTTCATTTAATTATTTAATTAATTTTTGTGACAGGGTCTTGCTCTGTGTTGCCCCAGATACAGTGCAATGGTGTCATCATAGCTCACTGCAACCTTAAACTTCTGGGCTTGAGCAATCTTCCTGCCTCAACTTCCCAAGTAGTTGGGACTACAGGCATGTGCCACCATACCCAGGTAACTTTTCTATTTTTTGTAGAGACGGGGTCTCGCTCGTGCTCAATCTGGTATCAAATTCCTGGTCTCAGACTCCCAGTCTCAAGTGATCCTCCCGCCTTGGCCTCCCAAAGTGCTAGGATTACAGGCATGAGCCAGTGTGCTCGGCCTATAATTTCATTTTAAACAAATATATCAGTATATGTCCGTAGAAAATGAAGATTCTTTTGAAAAACATAAACACATCATTATTCTATAATCCTAGAATTCTAAATCTAGTAAAAATATCCTTCAAAAATGAATGTGAAATAAAGATGTTTTCACATAAAAGCTGAGAAAATTTATGACCAGTAGATGCACACTATGAGAAATGGTAAACAAAGTTTTTAAAGCTAAAGGGAAATGATCCTAGATGGAAAAATGGATCTGTGGTAAGAAAGGAAGAGTACTAGAAATGGTAATGTAAGTAAAATAAAAGAACTATTTTTTCATTATTTCCTCATAAAAACCTATTGATTACTTAAAACAAGAATAACAGCAAAGTACTATGAGATTTATAACATGTAGAAAAATATATGCAATAATGGCACAGCACAATATGACAAAATGGTTGGAGTGAGATAAATGGAATTATACTATTATGACTTTATATTATACAAGAGGTAGTATAATATTAATTTTAGGTAGACAGGGATATGTTAAAGATGTGTATTATTATAATCATTAGAGTCACCACTAAAACAGTTGAAACAAAGGTATAGCTAGAGAAACCAACAAAAGAGATTTTTTTTTAAAAAAAGTAAAAATTGGTCTATTAATTCAAAGAAGGCAGGAATGAAGGGACAGAGGAAGCTGGGAAAAATAAGAAACAAATAATAATGGTTAGACTTAACCTCAACCACATCAGTGATGACATTAAATATAAATTTTCTAAACACTCCAATTATAAAGTAGGGATTATCTGACTGGATAAAAATAATAAGACCTAAGAATATGCTGCTTATGAGAAACACTTCTAAATACAATAACAGAAATAGAAAGTAAAAAGACAGAGGAAGATACACCATACATATACTAATCACTATAAAGTTGTAATGGATATGTAATACTAAAAAAGTAGACTTTAGGACAAGGGATACTACCACAAATAAAGAATGACGTTTCATAGAGTCAACTCATCAAATAAGCATTCAAAATAAATGAAGCAAAAAATATGACTGAAAGAACAGACACATATTTGTAATTTAAGAATATTTCTCACACATTTGATAGAACAGACCAAAAAAAAGAGTAAGGATATAGAAAACCTTAATACTATCAACCAACTTGATCTAAATGACATTTATAGAACACTAACCAAATAATGGCAATATACATTTTCAAGTGCACAAAATAGACCACGCGTTGGGTTATAAACACAAGTATCAAAACATTTACAATCACTGAAATAATACAGAGAATGTTCCTTGAGCAAAACAGAATTGAACTAAAAAACAGAACAGTGTTTGGAAAATCATCAGATATTTGGAAATTTAAACAGTATACTACTACTTCTATTTATTTATTTATTTTTTAAGAGACACGATTTCACTGCACCCAGGCTGCTTGAGTGCAGTGGTGTGATCATAGCCATTGCAGCCTTGAACTCCTGGGCTCAACCAATCCTCCTGCCTCAGCCTCCTGAGTAACTAGGACTATAGGCATGTAACACCACACCCACCTATTTAAAAAATATTTTGCAGAGATGTGGTCTTGCTATGTTCCTCAGGCTGGTCTTGTACTCCTGGTCTCAAGTGATCATCCCACCGTGGCCTCTCAAAGTGCTGGAATTACAGGCATGAGCCACTGCAGCTGGCCTAAATATTATACTTCTAAATAACTTAAGGATCAAAGAAGAAACTGTAAGGGACATTAGAAAATATTTTGAACTGAATGATAATGAAAAATGCAGCATATTGAAATTTGTGAGATGTAGCTAAAGTAGTGCTTAGTTGGAAATTTATAGCTTTAAATGCCTGTATTAGAAAATCAAGAGGATTAAATCACTGATCCAGAACATATAAAGAACTCCTACAATTAAGCAGGGCATGTTGATGTGTACCTGTAGTCCCAGCTACTCAGGAAGATCACATGAGGCCAGGAGTTCAAGGCCAGCCTGAGCAACATAGTGAAACTTATTTCTTAAAAAAAAAAGGGAGGGGGGGCGGGCATGGTGGCTCACGCCTGTAATCCTAGCACTCTGGGAGGCCGAGGTGGGAGGATCGTTTAAGCTCAGGAGTTCAACACCAGCCTGAGCAAGAGCAAGACCCTGTCTCTACTAAAAAAAAAAATAGAAAGAAATTAGCTGGACGACTTAAAAAAAAAAATATATATATATATAAAAATTAGGAAGGCCGCAGTGGCTCACGCCTGTAATCCTAGCACTCTGGGAGGCCGAGGCAGGTGGATCCTTTGAGCTCAGGAGTTCGAGACCAGCCTGAGCAAGAGCGAGACCCCGTCTCTACTAAAAATAGAAAAAATTAGCCGGGCATGGTGGCGCATGCCTGTAGTCCCAGCTACTCGAGAGGCTGAGGCAGTAGGATTGCTTGAGCCCAAGAGTTTGAGGTTGCTGTGAGCTAGGCTGATGCCACAGCACTCTAGCCCGGGCAACAGAGTGAGACTGTCTCAAAAAAAAAAAAAAAAGAACTGAATACTTCTCAGCAACAGTAAGGAAAAAAATACTGATATACACAACATGGCTGAATCTTACAAACACTGAGTAGAAGAAAAAACCAGACACAAAAAACCATATATGAGTACATACTATACAATTTTGCTTTAGGATATTCAAGATGAGACACAGTTATAGAACCAGTTGCTTGTGGACCAGGAAAAGAGTGATGGGTATGGTATTGCCCCCTTATGGGGGGCAAGAAAGAAAAAGAATATTCCATAATTTGATTTGACTCATGTTTACATGGACATGTCATACACAATAGTGTTTACAGAACTGGTATTTAGAAGAGTGATCTAGCACTATTCTACCTTTATAATGCTCACATTTAGGCTGATAAAAACATTTATAAAAATTCAAACTGTGCATTTAAAATCCGTATATTTTACTCTAATTATACTTCTTTAAAAATATTTTTTAAAACCCCAGTAACTCTGAAATTTTGAGCAAACCTGTAAGATATAAAAACCTTTTGTGCTATCTATTATCTTAAAATGTTATATTACCAACAACAAAACTATTGAGGAATGTAATTCATCTTTTATTTACTAAGAATCTTGAATCATTTCTTCTCTAGTTATTCTAAATATATAACAAAATCTAGACATACCATAATAAAAAAAAACTCTGCAAAGAATTAACAAAAATGAAATTTTAAGAGGATATTTTAAATTAATTAAATTTTTAAAAGGACAGATTATTTACCAACAAATAGTGACTGTCCACTGTGTCATATAGTGTAGTTTTAATTTTGGAGGGAAACCCAGGGAAGAAACTCAGAAAAACTGCAGCTTAATAAGCAGATATGCTAAATTTAACCCTGATTGGACAGAATTGCTGTTAAGAAGATATGAATGAACTAATAACTCTTGAGACTAGAAGTATGAACCAATGCAAAGAATTACAGAGGATACACTATAAACTATCATTTTATTTATAAATTTTAACTGATCTTATAATAGTCCCCATAATAACATCTACATATGAATTTGAGATTCTTTTTAAGGACATGTTATATGGCATAGTGGTTACAGAATGACTTCTGCCCTTAAAACTCTTTTAAAAATACGTTTTAGGCCAGGCACTGTGGCTCGTGCCTGTAATCCAAACATTTTGGGAGGCTGAGGTGGGAGGATTGTTTGGGACCAGGAGTTCGAGGTCACAGTGAGCTATGATGACACCAATGCACTTCAGCCTGGGTGACAAGAGCAAGATCCTATTCTCCTAAAAAAAAAAAAAACTCACACTTTTAAAAAATACTGTTTTTAGAAATGAGAAATAACTGCCTACATAGGATTATGTTAAATACAAAGACAAATACTTTTTTGAGATATTGTACATTAGTCCTAGTAGGCAATTATCAACATGCTATAGCACCATAGAATAAGGATAAAGTACGTTAAAAGGAGCACTCTCTCACCTGATGTATTCCTCTTTATTTTCTTCTGTTACAAGAATATTACCGCCATTGGGTTTCAAATCATGACTCTTAATTTCACCTAGAATTTCTTTATCGACCGAGAAGTACATTTCCAAACCACATTCCTCAATGTTATTTTCTCTGTACAAATGAAATCAGCAATATTTGTTATATCTACCAATGCAATCATAATTTAAAAGTTTAAACTAAACTATGTTCTTAAATTAACCTAGGACACCAAAATATTAGAAGAAATTGGAAGACTGTGCTCTAAGGTTATATTATTGCATAAGATGTCTTGGGTACATTTCTATAAAATTTATCATATTAAATAATAAGACAGGTTTGATGTACAGATCATTTAAAATGAATAAATCAATTACATGTTTACAGTTTGGGTAAGTTACCAATACCTTAATGAAAGCATATAAACTATATTTTAGTAAACTAAATGGAAACAGAAACTTACTTAACCCAGATGAGAGAATTGTAAAATTCTGGATCAATAGATTCTAAATCCTTGAGACCAACAGGTTTGTTCAAGATACGCTTATAGAATGGTAAAGAAAAACCAGTATCTATGAATTTCCCGTGGAACAGAGCCTATGAAAAAGGGAAGCAATACCATTTAGGATAATTGTGTAACAGTCATTTTATTTCAAAATGTTAGATGAATTCTTCACTTAAAAAAACTTCCTTGTCATATATAAGATCTGTTATGGCACATAGGAGAAAACTTAGTATTGCTGAATTAGCAAAGTAAATGTACAGTTCTCTATCTGCACTTACCATGGCAATAAACCTGCCAATAAAACGAAAATATTTCAGGTGATCTGGATTGATGTAAGAAGCAGGGTTTATCTGCAAGCAGTAGTTATCCTTCCCTGCATATTCAAACAGGCAATACATTGGGTTCAACACTTCATGTGACAAAAGAAAGAACCATTCTCTGAAATCAAAAGAAAATTTAGGATGAAAAATCTTGCAAGTAACTATAGCAAAAAATAAAAAAGCAGTGCTACAAAGTTCTCAGGAATCTACAATTCTTAGCTGGTGGTAGTTTTCTAATCTCATGGTGGTTTTTTACTGCTTCTGTTCAAACTCCCATCTATTTTACAGAGATGATAGTTATGCACTGCTCATTACTATATTTCAAAGAATCTAAGACATCATTTCATCTTTATTTGATGAATCACTAAAAGTTTTTCCCAGCTATACTTGTGATAATCATCCCAATTTCAGAGACATTAAAATATGAAAATGTTAGTTTTAGAATAGATGAAATACTACATACATAGGCAAATTTAAAATTCACTAATGACCAATGTGATTAGAGCAGCTGAAATGAGTCTACTATTCCATCTATTACTAAGTCCCATAATGATCCCCATCAAATTGCTACTACTCCCTATATCTTAGAATCTTAGATGAATATGAAAAACCTTCCAATTTCATAGAAGCAGTAAAGCACTTAATTCTTGCCACTCATTTATTAGAAAAATGCTCTGAGAAGCTCTAATTCAAATGCCGTGAAAATATGAACCCATATTAACATAAGATTATGGTTACTAAAACTATGTAACGTGGGTAGGTCTGACAGAGTAGATCTGGGGCAGTACGTGTGGTATCACAGCTCATATCCTAGATCTCTTTTCCTGTTAGTTCATGGCCTCTGGTGGTAATGCTGCTTATACTTTAATACTGCTAGTTGATTTTCTGACTATGAATGAATGATTGCCTTCCTTCTGAATTATCTCTCTCTCTCTTTTTTTTGAGACAGAGTCTTGCTCTGTTGCCCAGGCTAGACTGAATTATCTCTAACTTGAACAAAAATTAAATGTTTCTACTCTATTTTATTATTCTAATTTGTCAGTTATCTGTGATTACTTCATATATTTTGAAATAGTTTTATTTGGAAACTATTTTTACTTGGAAACACAATATAAATAACTACTAAAATGTAGCTACTAGCTATTGAGCACACAAGAATCAGGCTCAGGACTAGGTCATTAATAAACAATATTTCTACTCTTCACAATAATCCTAGGAAGGTAGATATTACTATTCTTATATTATAAATGAAGATATTTGCCTAAGGTCACATTATTGAAGGCAGAAAAAAAGATTCCAATCCAGTCTTGACCCCAAAGTCCTTGCCTGTCCACACTGCCACTGCTTTGCAAATTTATAACCTGTTATAAATTTATAAATGCTGTTATGGAATAAACAAAGGAATTTCTTGCTGAAGGCTATCTTCTAGGGTTTTTTTTGTTTTTTGTTTGTTTGTTTTTTTTTTGAGACAGAGTCTCACTCTGTTGCCCGGGCTAGAGTGCCATGGCGTCAGCCTAGCTCACAGCAACCTCAAACTCCTGGGCTCAAGCGATCCTCCTGCCTCAGCCTCCCAAGTAGCTGGGACTAACAGGCATGTGCCACCATGCCCGGCTAATTTTTTCTATATATTTTTAGTTGTCCAGCTAATTT